>JAJMHO010000047.1:0-156478 GCA_030566085.1 Geotrichum histeridarum
AAAAAAAAAAACCGGTAGGGTACGGGTGAGGAACTTTATAATAGATGGTGATTAGAGACTAACTGAAATAGGAAATCAACGCATAGTCTAGTCATTTATATATATATATATTTATCAACCAATCAGATAAAAAGAAATGGTAATGGATTTGTAACTAGACCTAATTAGGCAGTCTATCAGTTTGTATGATATTGACCAATAAAGTTTTTTTGTGCCCATGAAATCTAAAAGCAGAAGGAAGAGCGACAAAAAAAGTTTTTTTTTTTTTTTATGTCGGCGACGCCAAGATGGTTGGTTTTACATTTAATATTTTAGTTTTTCATGATGACAGTTGTTTAGTTGTGTTTTCATGACAGTTGTTTAGTTGTGTTTTCATTACAGTTGTTTAGTTATGTTTTCATTACAGTTGCAATGTTTAGTTACCATATGGATGACAGAAAATTCATGTTTTCGACTATTTTTTGTGGTGGGTACAAACAAAGTTTGCTCTCTTCATGATGAAATATTTTATATAGCGCAAGATCTATATACAAATGAAGATGTGTAATGATATTGCATTGCATTGCATTCGCTATTATGGCGCAGCTGTGATTATGTCGACCGATATCGTCCTGTTCCAACCGATACCGTTCTCTTTTCCAAGCTTAGAATGGAAATTTGGCTGCTCTTTTTTATATGTAAAAGTTCAACAGCAACTACCAAAGAAACTTGATTGTCTCTTATATATATATATATATACTAGAAGTTCAGTAATGTCAAATGGACCATGGTATAAAAGAGTGTAAAAAGAATAAAGTGTACACGTGACATTTCACAATAATACTGTTGAATGATGCTGCTATAGCTGTTGTCTGTGGTAGAAAAATAAAACTAAAAAAAAAAAAAAATGCGATTTCGCAGTGCCAAACAACACTGCACATTAATATATAAAAAGCCGTTTTCGCATACTTTTTTTTCGCATTAACCCGTTCTTGAAGTATACGAAACGGGCTTTGCTGTTTTGTCTTGTCTTGCCTTTGCCACACTGCTTCAACTATTGATATCAATGATATCAATGATATCAAAGATATCTGTTACAGTGTTGACTGAGGAGAACCTTGCAATGATCAACTGATTAGATAATCAATAGTTCAACAAAAAACGCTTACCTAATATTAATTAGATTACATAACAATTATAGAATTATTAAGCCTATAATTACCTTGTTGGTTGTTCCATGTGAACTTTATTTATTTATGCCAAAACAGGTTTAATTCAAGCGACAAAAATAAATCAAACAGTGCAAAAGTTTTTACAAGAAAAATACCATTGCAAGAGATCGACACTATAAGCCAAAAAACACCGTTTTCGGGATCAGCCGTATGGACAACTTGAAAAGAGAAAAAAAGTTCGGGCCGAAACACTTTACAATTATTATAGGTACCGCGCGCGGAGAAAAGGATTTCCTCAAAAATTAGAATGGGGAACTGAGACCAAGAGACTAATGCTTGGATTCAACTATACTTGCAAATAGAACAAGTCAACTGGTTTTTTTTTATTCATGAACCGACACTTGAACATTACTATTGAAGCAGTACTGGAAGGAAAAAGACGGAAAAGATGATGATGCAGAATCGTTTTAATTCAACTCATTAATTAATAGTATATTTCGTACAAAGTAGACAATTGTGTGTTCTAATATAACGTATACAACTGTAATAAATGTTGATTTGCATACTACTACAGCTCTTCACTGCTTCATATATACATGTTTCAGTCTTGAATATCGTTAATATTCTATTGATCCATGCATGCAAATTCAACAGTACTTTATAAAATGTCGGATCTTCTACCATATCCAACCACAGTAAATCAACTTGGAAGCAAAAAACATTTGAAAACACAAAAAAAGAATGCTCCGTGGGAGGCTCGAACTCTCGACCTTCAGATATCTTAAGATAAAATATATGAGACTGACGCTCTACCGACTGAGCTAACGAAGCAACTTCTTATGTAATACTCATACTGCTTGTCACAAAGTGTTTATACACCTATCAGGGCTAGGGCTATTTTAAAAGCACACTCTGTTTCCACACTTATGCACCAACACTACACACCTAATGAAATATTTTTTTTCTTCCAAAATACTCTTCTTTCTTCTTCCCTCCTCAACCACGCCACCATCAACACCTGGCTTTTAAACCATCGAGAAATCCATCTACTTTCTCATCATCATTAACTATTAACCCCCCGGTAGGACTATTTCTTTCTACTGAAAAGTTTTTTTTTAAAACAAGTGAATCAAGCATAGTGAAGTCTGGTCCCCTTTGACTCATATAGCGAGTAATACACACGTACCATCACTATTTGCTCCAATCTGTTCTCACCCCCTAAGTGTCTGCTGAAGTGTACCTCTGTATTACGGGTTCTCTTTTAGAAACAAAAAAAAAGGTATAACCAACCTCCAACCACACAGTAGCGTATTATTTTCTTGTTATATTTTACCCTTTTGCTCTACGCGTTTTGAGAGACCCTTCGACACCGTTAGGCCCTAAAGTAATAAGCTGCATAGAATCACACCTAAACCACCTTTCAGCTATTATAAAAAAACAATCATGTCAGATCCAGTTGAAGAGTTTTCAAACACTTTGGAGGCCCTCTTGTCGGTCAAGCCACCAGGCGTGTCAGGTTCCAAAATCCGCAAGTTGACAGATCTTGCCTTAGAAAACGTTCAGGTATTTATATTTTCATCTTTATGTCTGTTGGCACCAAGTACTAACTATAAAACAAGTCTGAGGCTGTACTCATTCAAAATCTCTATGCGCACGTTAAGAAGACCCCGCCCTCCCACAAGCTGGGCGCGTTGTACGTTGTAGACTCTATTGCCCGTTGCTACCAAGACGAGGCTGCCAAAGCCGGCGAGCAGGTCGGTCCCAGTGCCCCCGAGGGAAGCTACGCCGCAGGCTTGTACAGAATCACCCTGATTATTCAAAACATTGTCAGTGAAGTTTTCACCCTGCCTCCTCCAGAAGACATTAAAGTAAGTTGATCTACATTCATGCAACGTTCATGCTAACAGACGATGAATAGGAAAAAATTCGTAAAGTTGTGGACATTTGGGAGCGCGCAGAAACGTTTTCTGCAGAGACGTTGCAGACCATCAAGGATAGATATTTCAGTAATGTGTCCACCACCCCTGCGGGCTCCCCGCCGAGCCATTTGTACAAGAAACCAGAGGCTGTACCGCCTCCTGTAGCTGCGGCCCCCGTGCCAGACACTGCGTCTATTCTGCAGGTGCTGGCTAAAATTGCAAATCAGAATCCGGCCAAACCAGAGCCGGCATCGGCTCCTGTAGTCCCTGCTATTCCTGTGCCTCCAACCGGCCCGTCGTCTGTCCCGCCCCAAATGCCTCAGTTTGATGTTTCGCAAGTTGCGAATCTGATCCAGCAAGGTCAGGCCAACGCAGCCACCCCGGCGTCGGTCGTGGGCCAGTCCTGGAACATTCCCCAGACAAACGACTATAATGGAAGAGACAACAATTTCAGAAACAATAATAACGGCGGCAACAACAACAGAGACTGGGAGCGCCGCAGATCGAGATCACCTGAAGGCAGGTACGGTTCTGGCAACAAGGGTGGTCGCATGCGGTCACGCAGTCCGCCCCGCAGCCGGTCCCCTGCTCGAGTTGAAAACCACCCGGCTAGAACGAGAACAGTCACGCGTGACCAGTCGCTTCCTCCTGGCGCTGTCAAGGTGTTTAGCCGTACGCTCTTTATTGGAGGCGTCCCACCGTTCATGTCAGAAGAGCAGCTCGTGGAGATTTTCAGACCGTTTGCTGAGGTCCAGAGCATGGTTTTCCATAAAGAAAAGAGACACGCTTTTGTCAAGGTTTATTCCAGAGCAGAAGCGGAAGTTGCGCGCGGCCAGTTTGAGGAAGGAAACAGATCTGGCAACTTGACGCTAAGAGCCCGTTGGGGTGTTGGTTTTGGACCCCGTGAGTGCTGTGACTACCAGACTGGTGTCAGTGTAATCCCGTTGAACAAGCTGACGGACGCCGATAAGCGGTGGATGGTCGAGGCCGAGTACGGCGGTACCGGTGGCCTGCCCCTGGAGCCCGGTCTTTGCGTCGAGGAACCTGATATTGAGATTGGTACTGGTGTGTCGTCCAAGGCCATTAGCCGCAGAATGCCGACAAACAGCTCGCGCAACGGACCACGATCAACGCGCCCTGACCGTGAACAGGGCATGGGCGGCGGTGGCCGTGACGAGTTCAGAGACCGCGATAACAGGCGGTGGGGCGGCGACCGCCGTGACAGAAACGACCGCAACGATCGCAACAACGACCGGGACAGAAATGACCGGTTCAATAACGGGCGTGACAGGTTTGACCAGCGCAATGATAATTTCAACCGACGCGATAACCGGGGCGGCCGTTATGGCAATGGAAATGGAAATGGCAACAATGGTGGTCAGTACGGTGGACATGGCGGTAACCAGATGAACGACTATAACGGGTACAACAACGGCAACAATGGCAACATGCAGCAGTACCCGAACATGGGCAATATGCCCAACATACCGAATATGCCCAATATGCCCAACATGCCTAATATGCCCAACATGAACATGCCAGGCAACATGCCTGCTCAGCTCGCTTCGCTGCTATCGAATCTGTCTGCAGCCCAAGGTGGTGCCAACAGCGGTGGTGGTGCTGGCCAGTCAGGCGGCCATTCACCGGGCCAAAACATGTTTGCGCAGGACCCGAATATGGCCGCTAACCTGATGGCCATGTTGAGCGGTGGCGGTGCTGGCAATGCTGGCGGTAACAATAATGGAGGCGGTTACGGCGGCGGTAATGGTGGAAATGGTGGTGGCCAGCAGGGAGGCTTTAACCCGGCGCAGATGAATGCGTTCTTTCAGCAGCAGGGACAGCAGCCTCCGCGATAAGTCGGTTTTGTTAGTGTGAAGAAAGCAAAACTGAAAAGGATCTTTTGAAGAAGGATGAGAAGGAAAAAATGTGTGCTTATGTTTGATATTTGTTCAGTGTATTTGTATAATATAGTGTGTGCCAGTGTTTTTTGAAATACAAAAGTTTGATAAAAAGAGAATTAAAACAGAAAGTAACAAAAAAAAAGAATAAAGAGTGATATTGTTGAATCGAAATTTAAGAAGATTTTGGTTTGGAAAGAAGATTTAGTTTGTGTGGAAGGTTAGATTTTGAGAATAAAAAACAAGTGAACAGTGATAGACGATAAATAGAGAGTGTGTCACAAACACAAAAAGCTACCAAGAATTGAAACATCATGAACGATCAAATTAAATCGAAATCATTATATATGTATAAAAAATAAAAACTAATAATAAACCAGATAAACCAAAAGTAAAAGAAAAAAAAACAATCGTAAATACAAAAACCAAACATATTTATATGACTGTAAATCAATCAATCAATCCTTCCTTAGAACCAAAACCATCTTTACCCTTTTTTTCTTTCTTTTTCTGGGCACCTTGAAATTACTTGTGTTCACTTCCGCTTCTACTCACACTTCCTTGCGCCTGTACCTGAACCTGTACCTGAGCCTGTGCTTGTACCTGCCCCGGCACCGTCGGCCCCGGCCCCAACGCCAAGTTCCTCAACTGATTCACACTATGCACACACTTATTAATCGTCTGCACCAACAACGCCGGTTTCAAGGGTTTGGACAAGTACTCATCCATCTGCGCCTGCATGCACCGCTCCCGGTCCCCCAGCATGGCATGCGCCGTCAGCGCCACGATTGGCGTGCGCGTCCGCGTGCTTATGTTTTGTTTCTCCCAGTCCCGGATGCGGGCTGTGGCCTCGAACCCGCCCATGACGGGCATTTGGACGTCCATTAGAACCACGTCGTACCGTTTGCGGCGCACGGCGTCAAAGGCCTCGGACCCGTTTTCGACGACCTCGACGTGGTGCTTGTATTTTTCAAGAATGCGGACGGCGAGCTTTTGGTTGACGATGTTGTCTTCAGCGAGTAAAATGTGGAATTGTTTGGCGCCGTCGGAGTTGAGGGGCGCGGCGCGGCTTTCTAAAGCAGGGCGCAGGGCGTTGCCAATGTCGTGGACGGAGCACGGGGTGTTGCCGTATGAGGTGATGCCGAGGTCGAGGCAGAGTTTGAGGTTGACCTGCGGGATGCAGGGGTTGAGCAGTACTAGCGGGATGTACTTGAGGTGGCTTAATGTTCTGAGTTTGGTCGCGACTTCGAGGGTGTCAACGACGATGGTGTCAAACTTGGGGCCAGTGCTGTCTTCCGGTAACGGCGCTTCTTCAACGGAGTGAACCACCCATGCGGTCAGGTACAGCTGGGCCATGTTTTCGACGAGCTGTTTGGTGACCGCTGGTTCGTGCACGGTATCTATAAACAACACGGCGTGGTTTCTGAACGGCGCAATGCTTTCCAAGAGCTGCGTAAGACCAGTCTCAGCGGGTTGCACTGCCAACGTAAAGTAGAACTGGGAGCCCTTGCCGTACTCCGATTTGACCCAGATCTCGCCGCCCATTAAATTAATCAACCGTTTTGAAATCGACAGGCCCAACCCCGTGCCGCCAAACTTGCGGGTGGTGGACCCGTCCGCTTGGCAAAATGTGTCAAAGATGACGCCCAGCTTGTCTGCCTCTATGCCAATACCGGTGTCGGACACGCAGAACTCGATCATCATCTCGTTGGGCCCGCCATGGCTCTGGTCGTCGGCTTTGCGCACACTGAGGGCGACCTCGCCGCCCTGGGTAAACTTGATAGCGTTACCCACAAGGTTGAGTATAACCTGTCTGAGTCTGAACGAGTCGCCGACCAAGTTGTCAGGAAAAGTGTTGTCAATCTTGTACACCAAATCCAGTGGCCGTTCATTAGCCTTGACGGCCAGTGTTTTAAGTGCGCCAAACACCGTGCCTCGTAACGAGAATGCAATCTTTTCAATCGTCATGCGGTTGGCCTCAATTTTAGAAATATCCAAAATGTCATCGATAATTGTCAACAATGAATTCGCCAAATTATGCACAATCGACAGCATTTCTCGCTGGTACTGCGTGAGCTCGGTATCCAGGGTCAGCTGTGTCATGCCGATAATGCCGTTCATGGGGGTTCTAATCTCGTGCGACATGTTTGCCAAAAACTCCGACTTGGCACGGTTGGCGAGCTCAGCGGCCTCACGCGCCGCCGTGTTGCGCTGGATCGATTCTCTGAGATTCAGCACCATTTGATTAATTTTCGTTTTTAAAGCATCCATTTCGCCCGAGGCCTCTACTGTAATGAACCGCGTGAAATCGCCATCGGTAGCTGCCGCCGTGATTTGCGCAAACGCTCTCACTTGCGTTGTCAAATTGGCCGCCATGGTGTTTACATTTGTCGTAATCTCCTTCCATAACCCGTCAACGTCTGAGACTTGGGCCTGCACGCCCAGTTTGCCGTCAATGCCGACGTCCTTTGCGACACGCGTGACCTCGGACGCAAACAGCTGCAGACGGTCCACCATCTTGTTGATGGTCGACTTGAGGGCCAGCATCTCGCCCTGCGCGTGCACGTCGATCTTCTGAGACAGGTCACCTTCTGCAACAGCCGTCGTGACATGCGCGATAGACCGTACCTGGGTTGTCAAATTAGACGCCATCACGTTTACGTTCTCTGTAATCTCTTTCCAGGTTCCCTCGACGTCTTCGACCTTGGCCTGCCCGCCCAGAATACCTTCGGTACCCACTGACCGCGCGAGCGTTGTAACCTGGGTCGCGAAAACTTGCAAACGGTCCACCATTTTGTTGATGGTCGATTTGAGGTCCAGGATCTCGCCCTTGCAGTCGGCAGACACTTTTTGAGACAAGTCGCCGCGCGCCACAGCGGTGGTCACGTTTGCAATATTGCGCACTTGGTCTGTCAAGTTGCTCGCCATTGCATTTACTATTCTGTTAGCCAACCCAAACTCACCAACCACTTTCCCAAGGACTTACCATTATCAGTCAACTCCCGCCAGATACCCTCCACGCCATCAATCTGGGCCTGTCCTCCTAACCGTCCCTCCACACCCGTTTCGCGCGCAACTCTTGTCACCTCAAACGCAAACGTCCTCAGCTGGTCCACCATTGTATTAATCGTTTTTTGGAGCTCCAAGATCTCACCCTGCGCATGCACGTTGATCTTGCGCGACAAGTCACCCTGCGCCACCGCGCGCGTCACATCTGCAATCTCGCGCACCTGGTTTGTCAAATTAGATGCCATGACGTTCACGTTATCAGTCAGCTCGCGCCACACGCCTACCGTGCCCTCGCCCTCGGCTTGCCCGCCGAGCGTTCCACCGGCTACCTCGGTCGCAACCCGCGTCACCTCCTTTGAGAACCGCTGCAGCTGGTCCATCATGGTATTAATAGTTTCTTTGAATTTAATAATCTCAGGATCCATTTCCTGGGCGTGCATTGTCACTTTTTTAGACAAGTCGCCGTGGGCGACCGCAATAACAACCTCCCCAATCTCGCGCAGCGTGGTTTGAAACGCTTTATTCGCCATTTGAGACTGGCTCAGTTCCCGGTCCAGCAAGTCCATATCCACAAACCGGCGCTGGTTGGACTGGATCGAGTCCGTGATGGTCGAGATTGTTGTTCTTGCTTTGATGAGATCAGCCTCGAGCGCTGCAACCGTCGCCCTTTGCAGTTCAATTTCATTCTGCTGGAACTTGACCTTCTTGAGCAAAGCAGCCAAAAACGGTTTGTTGTCCTGTGAGTCTGGAATGGTGAGACCGTCAGTTGCTGGCAGATTGAGATCAACCAGAGTTTGCTGAAACGACGAACTTGGCGGCTCTTTTGATATCGACGACAGCGCGAGGCCCGGCTCTGACTTGTACTTGTGGTCTGTGTTTTGGTCGAACGAGCACCTTGTGCTCAGTACCAGCGCCCTTAGCTGATCTACCAGCAGGGCTTTAGCCGGCGTCGGTGTTCCCGGTAACGCCCGGGGCACAATATTCGAAATGTCAAAGTTGGCACACATGTGGTTCACTGATCCGGTATCCTGTTCGTTCTCCTCCGCATTGGTGCGGTCAGGCGGTTGCAGCCTGAGGTGTGATGACGAAATGAAGAGCGACACTCTGTGTATGATTTCGCTGGCCACGATAAACGCCTGATCGTCGCAGGCAGCCCCGACAGCCGCTGTCCCATTAGATGAGCCAGAATGCACAGACGACACCATTTCAACTGTGCGTCTTTTGTATTTCTAATAGCAGCAACTCAAAAGAGAAAAATAAAGAAAGAAAGAAAACAGAGTTACAATTGTCGCAAAGTTCCTGTTCGTTCTTGGGTTTTAAACTTGTGAATCAAATATATGTATGCAGTGCCTGATAAATATAGGGTTTGCGACTGATTTCAAATATTGAACCTTGTATACTTGCGAGCACCTCCTCACCCGCAAAAGCTTAGAACCAAGTCAGTGTGTAGCTAACCCCCAATGAATCAATGAACGAGCGAAGAGTATTAACCAATGCCAGAATCAAGCGAATGCGAATTTGGACTATGGTAAAGAAAGTGTTTTGTGACCAGCGAGACCAATAGTGTTCAAACTGTTCAGACCACAATATACGCTAGATACTCATAGAAGGACAACAAGGTACCGTTCTTTTGGAGTACGCAGGAACCTTTTTAATATAACAGATCGCGAGGCCAAACCAATATCGTACAATTGAGATTCAGTTTTGCCAACTGCATCAATCCCGAGACCTTCAGTACTACTTCCAATATCATTGACGTCCCGTGTCTTCAATGTCTTCGGAGTTCTTGACCGACCGCGGTCTCCTTCGCCAAAGGTAACCCTACAAATTAGCTTTATCACGTGAACCAAGAATCAATATGATAATGCAGCTACATGCAGAGTCATTACTTTATCTGGTAATAATGTCTGCATGAATATGCGGATTCATCGGTTAAAGTCTATGATTTGTCATAAATGAATTAATCTTATGTCAATAGTGGGTTATTGTTGTTGGCATGGCAACAGAAGCCCTTATTCAACTGAAGTGAAAGTATGTACAAAAGGTTTTTGTGATCCACGACGACTACCCTTGAGTGCACTCTTTACTGGCAGTTTAGATACGAGTAGTTGAAGAGAAAGAATATGAAAATATACAATATGTAATTAAAAAGGAAGCAAAAAAAGAAGAATGCTCGAAAATGCAAAGGCGAATGAAATAAAAACAAGAAAATAAACAAACATAAATCATCAACGTTCAGGGACGAGAGAAAACGGTTAAACATTGTAGCGAGACTGGCCTATATTCAATTGATTCAGACCAACCCCTGTGATTCCGAGCCCACCTTTTCCACCACTACTGCTGTTGCCGCTGCTTTGGTTATCAAGAACAGCAGTAGCGCCGCTAAGGCTCGTCCACTCAGAAGACTGCCGCCTGTGATGTGCCATAAAGTCAAACCGTTTTGCAGGCATAGCTGGGCTGGACCGAGAGGTCACGTCGCCCCCCTTTCTGGCACTGGCAGAGACTGGACTTAGCAATGCATTCGGATTAGAATAACTGGGGCTCATGGGTGCGCTTTGCAGAGATGGGGTGGCCGTGGCTGTGGCCGGATTTGAAGCGCGTGATTTGCGCTGGTTATCGAGGGCTTCCTCGAATTGCTGTTTGCCAGACTCCCACAGTGTTAGGAGTGCTTTAAGGTCGTTCCCGATCATGTCGTAGTGCCGCTGGCAGTCGGTTTCAAGACCAGGTGACGATGTGGTACCTAAGTAGTTGTCGAGGGCGGTTGGATTGCTTATCAAAGTGATTGATGTGTCGCGCAGATCGTCTAGTCGCAGTTCCATGTTACGGAGTGAAGATGTGATGGTATTAAGAGAGCGGACATGGTGCTGCCACACGTAGTCGGCGGGACTCTCATTAGTGTATGATAGCGAAGTAGTGTTGAATACACTGACGACTTGTTTTGGCAAAAGAGTCCGGGTTGCGTGCTTGACCAGACTCGCAAACCCGTTCAGCTGGGTTTCGACTGTAGACCACGCACCCAGTTCTTTATTAGTGCAAACGCCAGCCGAGTCAAGCGAAATCATGCAGCAGATGAACAGCCGTCTCAAAAAATGGAGCTTGAACATGTCAAATTTGAGCTTTTGCACTGAGGCATGCGCACCTATCGGCCCAAAGAACTCAGCGCGGGGTACGTTGATTGCATGTACCAGGTCACTGTACCTGTTGTCGTTGTACTGCTCGTTTCGGTCTTGAATCACTTCCCAGCCAAACTGGCCAATTACGGCCATGTCGACCTCGTAAATATCAAGGTACTTGTCTAAGTCGCCGTGTGGACAATGCGGAAGCAGTTCTTGGATAGCCTGTAAACACGATGAGATGCAGAGGTAAAGACTGGCAGAAGCTGATGAGCGCAGGTGTTTACCTGCTACGACTTGATCTGGTCTAGATTCGTTTTCTTCTGACTGCCGGATTAAAGAAATGCAGAATGAAAGGGTTGAGTCAAAAGTTTGAGAATGTCGCACAAATAGCATAGAGTTGGCGAGGACTCGTGCCCGTAAGCGGCGCAGTGCTGCTCGTCGTGCGTAGGCAAAGAGATATAGAATACGCCCATAGTTGACCACAAGCCTTGCTTGAATACCAGACTCTTCACCTGAAAGATAGCCACTTCTTGCTGCAAAGGCAATCATCACAAGCATTACAATTACACTTCGGCAGCCGTCACTACTTGATCGCTGGTCTGTTGAACTGTCAGTATGGCAAAAACATGCAGATTTTTTCGACCCCAATTTCGGCGGTGGCGCCCCTGGCCGTACAGCATACGGATTCTTGTCTAGTAAGGCACTCGATACCTGTATGTACCTAAAGTGTTCCAAGAACACCGCTGTTTCATTCGCAGTCAAACTGGATCGAACACCCTGACCGGTCAGAGTCTTGAGCCGTTCCCGTGGAACAGATCTTGACAGTCCAGACGCTAGCATTAGCGGATGCAGGATAGTCTGGCTTTTCGTCGACCGGTGCCTGCCCCTCATTTGGGCTGTGTGTGTGTGCGGGTGGTGCGTAGCGGTACTGGACTCTGGGGTACCGGTTCGAGGAGTCGTCTCGTCAAAATATCCGTCGAACAGCATGAACTGGTCATCGTCGTCTAGTTGGGGGCTGGACGGGTGCGAGGACTGGAAAGATGTCGCTTGCTCAATCCCCCAGCCGGCGAGGTCGTCGTCTCCAAAGTTAGAGTTCGCCCCATGGTACAGTCCCGTCGACGAAGGAATGAAGGCGGGGAACTGGTCGGTGTGATGCGGAGGTAGTAGTGGTGGCGGCGACTTCATTTGAATTTCAAAATGCGCTGTCTCTCAGCATGGCAATCGAGAAATGTAAGTAGAAATATATATATAACTGTTCCCGTAGAAGGGACTCATAAAAACAGCGGCGGCGGTGAATGAAAAGTGTGTGTTTGTTTTTGTGGAAATTAACAAAGAAGGCAAAAATATGTTGAGTGAGTGCATACAAAAATATAACGGTCTCCAATGTGGATTAGGGAGGGCCTGCCGAGGCAGTTGACAGTTGACAAAATGATCTTCCTCGACTTTTCACGCGAGAACCACTGACGTTCATGAAACATGGTCGATTAGAACTAAAAATAAAAAGAATGGGCAAGCAGGTCATAACTGATGATATTAATTCGCTTTGCCAAGTTCAAAGATCTGTGATTTCGGTAGTTTGGTCTCTCCATGGACCGTTTAGACCACAAGTCAAAACTCAAGACTTAAATGGCTGATCATGGACTCAAACGGTAGTCGAAGTCAATATCGTGAAACAATGTGATACCAAATGGTCGTGATCAAGTGCATAATTATCCATCTACATGAGTGAGTCTATTTTGTCATTGTACTCTACTCCAGCAGGCATAAAGCTTAAGTTCTCGGATCGACGTACTTGTTCTTGTCTCAGTGAAGTAAAATGCAGAAGATGATTCAAATCAAAGACGTCCTCTTGACTTACAATCTTTGGTCGATTTAAAGGCAATTGTAGTTCAATTCCTGATCGTACGAAATTCTATGTTTGATAGCATTTGTGATTCATCCTATCGATCAAGGCTTAGATCCATAACACATCAAGCAGGTAGATCAACATAAAAACATGCAATTCTTGATTGTATAACTGAATATGAAAATAGCAAAATATTAAGGAATGAATAAAATAACAAAAAAGCATATCAAAAATATAAACGATCGTAATCCTGGATGGGAAAACTGAAAAAAACATACAAACAGTCCTGAGCATCTGAATTGAAAAGAGATTGGTTTCAAGGTTCAATCTACTCGATTTTTTCTCTCATCTTTCTTCTTCTTCTCCTCTGTCTGACAACAAAAATCAAAATCAATAAACAACTAAAAAATCAAAAAAAAAATTCGAAATCGAAAAAATGGGTGCATCGCATTATGAAAAAAAAGTCAAAATAAAAATAAGACGGGGGATATCAAAAATTGGTTAGCTTAAACGTCATTACCGGTTTCCACTCCTTCAGTCCAGTTGAACGCGCTGTTGGAATCAAAGGCCAAGCCGTTTGAGGTCCCATCTTCATTTATAAATGTGTTGAAATCAAAGTCCATGTCGCCTTCCGCTCCTCCAAAGTCTTCAAGGAAGTTGCCCTCCAAGAAGCCACCGTTGAAGCCAGCAGGTCCGCCAGCCGTCACATCGAGACCGCCAGTGTTCATTGCACCCATGCCTGCGCCGCTCACGGGCACACCTTGGCGCTGTGCATTGAACATGACCGCATCGTTCATGTGCTCATCAGGCTTTTCGCTAGGAGCAGGTTTGTCGTCCTTGGCGTCTCCAGGTTTCGCAGTTGCGGTTGAAGGTCCTCCATTCATAGCTGCAGTATGAGGAGTGGCCGGCGTAGTAGGAGTCGGGGGTTCTGAAGTGCCAATGGGAGTAGCTGGGTTGCCCTTCTTGCCGCGCTTCTTTGCGGCATTCGGAGCTTCCTTCTTACCCTTGGCAACTTGCTTATGCCCTTGCGTAGGCGTTGGGGGGTTGCCAAGGTTGGGTGATGATGGCTGGGTCTTGTTTCCAATAGAAGAAATAGGTGCTGTTGGCGGTGGCATTTGGTTGGGCTGCATCATGGCTGCTGCAGGACTTGGATGATTCAAGGGTGCAGCTGGCGAATGTGCGGGCTGATTCTGGCCCATGGGTTGCGATGGAGACCGTCGCTGCTGGATATGGGGGCTCTGGGCCTGGGCCTGGCCTGGCCACATACCTTGAGGTCCACCCGCTGCAGGCTGTCCGTTCACCATTGTACCATTAGGTCCAGGAATCATGTTACCATTGAACCCATTGTTTGCAACGTTCGGGGACGCCCTTTGTGGGCCTTGCATGTGAGGTGGTTGTCCATGAATGTCCGTTAGAGGAGACACTGGTGGTTGCTGCTTAGCCATTTGCGGAGTTCCTCTCCGTTGAATATCAGCGTTAGCAAGGGCAGGCGAGGCCGACGCTGCGGGTCGGCCAGGCGCACCTTGCTTGGGGAACTGTCCTGCATTGCTAGCGCTAGACAACGATCTCTGTGGAGGATTCTGGGCACCATTGTTTGAACCGCCCTCAGATAAACGCTGCTGGTTCACCCTTTCTAAAAGCATGAGCTGGTTCTGATAATCCTGTAAAGCATTGACGTTTTGAGGTAACCTTTGGGCTGACTGCTGTGGCCTGTTGTATTCCATCATACCATTCTGAGTTAAATCATTTGACATAGCCATAGGAGATGATCCTGGAATTTGCGTGCCACCTGGAGTGACAACTGCTTGTCCAGGCATTTTGCCAGGGCCCATAGCCATCAAGTTTTGCCGTTGCTGAGGAGTCATACCTTGAGGAAATTGCTGTACTCCATTAACGCCCTTTACTTGAAGCATTGCAGGGTTAAACTGAGTGCCAAATTGGCCGTTAGGATTGATCATGACAGGCTGGTTGGGCATGTTCTGAGGCATTGCACCACCGTTAATGTGAGGAGCTGTTGCAACGTATGAGCCTTCTTCTGAAAGTCGCTGACGTTTTGAGGGAGAGTTAGTTTGAGGCGTAGGTGAATGGGAAGGAATGGCACCATCTTCTACCATAGGTGTCGAATTGCGATGGCCAAGATGACCTTGATGGGGAACTGGGCTAGCATGGTTAGATGTCTGTGGCTGGGGGTTGGGCTGAGGAGTTTGGCCTTGTGGTCGGGGATGCCCATTTGGGTTCATGGGGTGTCTGATTTGGGGAGGCTGTTGTGGTTGCTGAGGATGAGGTTGAGGAGGCTGTTTCTGCTGAGTATTTTGTTGCGCTGCACCTTGAGCCTGAGCTTGAAGAGCGGCTTGACGCTGCTGCTGTTGCTGCTGTTGTTGCTGGAAGAACTGCTGTTGGAACTGTTGCATCTGGGCTGGGTTGGCCGGCATAGTCATGGTACCCCGTCGCAACAGAGCTTGCCTTGCAGCAAAATTTCTCTTGTCGGCCTCTGACATGTTTTCGGGAAGCTGGCCCGCAGCCATGGGATTTTGCATAAGGTTGCCTTGCATCATCGCATGTTGCGGGTTCATGTTGAGAAAACCGGCATAGTTGACCAGAGGGCCATTCGGACCCATAATGCTCAATCCATTATTGTGCTGCTGAACCAAACCGGGCTGTTGAATCTGCTGAGACGTAAGTTGATGTGGCAGCTGATGATTTTGATGGAGTTGGTTTGGCAGCTGAGGTTGAGCTTGGGCCTGTTGAAGAGCCTGGCGGGCTTGTTCTTGTCGCAGTCTCATTGAGTTCTGGACATAATTCTGAGCCGCAGGTGACCCGCCTTTGAGACCTTTCGCGTTGTAGAGATCCCAAAAAATGGTCCACCACTCAAACAAAAAGCCCTGAGGAGTATCAACAGCAACAGCAGGAGCAGGTACTTCGATAGGATCCTTTGCATCTAGAGAAGTTAGTAAAGACACATTCCTACGAGATGAGCGACCTTGCATACCATTCTTATCGCTTTCTTTAGAACTCTAATTTAACAAGTTAGTAAAAACGACAAGAAAGAAGACAGCAAAAAAAAACATACCTTTCTGCTGGCAGGGTTTCCATTTACTGCAGAAGTTCGAGATTGGTCCTGACCAAAAGGGCGTGGAGTAGAAGAGTTGGAGGACGAAGATGACACGCCATTAACTGCTGTGGAATCGTTGTTAGACGAATCTGGTCCGCCGGCATTTTGCTGGCCTGCATTTTCATTAGAAGATGAAGGCGATGTCGATTGCTTCGTGGAAAATGACACACTGGTTGTTTTACCATTGGACACGACCTCAGCCTCTTTGAAAAAGATTTTGGCGGACTCAACATATTTGTGCTTGATCAGATAGTCGTAAATGTAACCGTGGAGCAAGTCCTTGTCACTTTTTGGAAGGCCAGAGTCTTCTGAAAGGCTCTGAAAAGACTGTTGAAGAGGCTGCGCATCGATATTCATGATAGAATATTACGCTTGAAAGTAAGGAACCAGAGGAAGAAAACTTAAGCCTGAGAACAGGAGGCGGGAAGACTTGCAACTCCGTCTTGAAGGAAGCAAATCAACGCGTAACCGTGCTAGAATGGTTGAGTGGTTAGTTTAGGATGAAAAGATAGAGTGGGTGGTGGAAAATGGTGTTTGGTGCGGTGGTGAAGAACCGCGAAAGCACAAGCCACGCAACCCGCGCCAGCACCACACAGAGGGGGGGAGTGACACTTACTAGGTGGGTATGAGAAAAGAATATGGCCACAGAAGGAAGCTAGTAGAAACTACTAGTTTGATTACAGGGTATCGTTGGGTGCTTCCTGGGCAGAGAAGGAACGTGGTTGTTCTTGAGTATTCAGGGCCGTTGTTTCAAAGTTTGAGGAGGGTTAGACCTGGTGGGATTGGAGGCAAACGGGTAAGTGAAACTGAACACAAGCAAAAACAAAAATAATGGTATCAAGTCAAGTAAAGCCCGCGTATGTTGCAATTCCGGTATCAGTCAATGGCTTTGAACAATGTCGGATAGGCGAATAAATAAATATATTGAACAAGATAATGGTCCAAGACCTGAAGAAAATAGGAATACTTATTCGAATGGTGACATTCCAACCAGAAACAAGAAGAAAAAAAAAATGGCGGTGGTGGAAAAAAAAAGAGAGAAAAAGGAGATATCACTATATAGATTGGTACACTAACACAAACGAACAATATTATGGTTACAGAGAGGTATGGATGAAATGAAGAAATGACTTTTTATATCAAGAACGAGGGTGGTAATGGCCAGGTCGCTCAGAAAGTGGTGCCAGTGTCATATGGCAGATGGGATTGATTGGAAGGTCTGCAATGCTCCTACCAGTCGTTCAAGCTAATGACTTCTGGCTGAGAGTTTGGAAACAGAATGAAATGCTGAATGAGGAACAGGACATCAAATATCATGGACACCAGTGCAAGCGAGAGCTTGGAAAAGTTCCCCAGTACAGAGGCGATATCATTATTTGCATAGCCGTCTACAAACAGCTGAGAAAGAGACAAGAAGCCTCCAGTAATGTCCAGAATGGTAGAGTTGATGGCCCAGCCCTTGGTAGACTTGCGCTGCTGATTGTAAATGAGCTGCGGAATGTATTTTGACGTGCTCATGCACACTTTAACAAATCCAAGAAGTTCAGAGATATCTAAAAGCGTCAATGGCAACTTGGAGGGCAGCAGGATCACCCCAAATACTGCAATTCCGCAGCAGGTGAGAATCACCATCAGCAGGGCCTTGGAGTAGGATGAGAGATGGAGCTGAGCGCGTGACTTTTTATATGTCGTGAAATGGACCTGGTAATAGACTACCATGGCACAAATAAGACCATGGACGGTATAAGCCACATCGTTGGCTTTGATGAGTGGGTAATGTGGAGCGTGAGATTCTGGTCCACTAGGGGTATATTTGACAGAGTATTGCTCTTGAATGAACGGGTTGAAGTATAACATACATATACTGGCCGTGTAGCAGACGTATCCCACAATATTGAGGTATAAGAAGTCTAGCGAGATTCCCTCAACTGATTGGAGTCGCAAGTTGAGAAGAATCGGCGGATATGAAGCCATTCCCTGAACTGTTAGCGCCTAGCAAAAGGATATAGATAACACTTACCCAGCAAATGAAGTATGACCAGCCAAGAAAGCTGGACAGTGTGGCCAAATCTACCATAATGAGATTTTGGATCCAAGTAGTTCTTATTGAATCATGAAGCGACTGTAGTATGAGGTGTTCAGATGACTTCGAGATGTCCCAATTTTAAATGAAGAAAAAAAAAACTATCAGAGTAAAAAATGTCCAGACACTCTGTTAAACTAAATCTTCAAGTAAGAGTGCTAAAACTGAATAAATTTCACAGACAGAAAGATGTTGAAAATATGGAGGTGAAAAAAGAGTTGAAAAGCAACAGGGTGTCAGGGGTTTAAGATTAACGAGACTAATCCCGGTGATACCTTAACAGTATGGTGGTTTTTTACTGCTTGATTTTCTTTCCATAAATAATCCTCCATGCAAGAAAATATGACCAGGCCGATATATAACTTCATTTCCTAATCCCTGGACTCTGATGCAAATAAAATGGATATTCTCTACTGATGCCATGGCCTGTGTCGCTCACAGTCATTCATATCGAGATTTCTAAGAGTATATGGTCCGTCCTGTAGCCTGATCAGTATGATTAACTGCTCTGATTTCCTTTGAAAAGTGATTTGAATGAAATACATATATCTCTTTGTTATGCAGTTACGCACTATGACACGCTGTGAACGCACTGACAGTTCCAGATCAAAGAACACCTTTGACATGAATAAATCTGCTTGGTTGACCCGCCACATTGGCTTAATGAACTACATCAGACACATAGCCAAGAAATAAAATAGAGCATAAGAAACGTTGAAATTGCACGGGCTATCTGTTGCATGCTTGCTGTTAGGGATCAATGCATATATCTATGTAGGCTTTAAATGTTACTGCCTTTCTTGGGAAACACTTGGACCCTCACATTTTCATGTCTTTTGTTCAGTAGAGAAACATTTGGTTATACGTGAGACAAGTGGCCTAGCTCGGATCAAAAATTGTACCATAAGCACTGTGTTCATTATCATTAAAAAAAAAGACTAAATACCAAAGGAGAGGAGAAGGGGTTTGATACAAAAGTTACTCAAACTGCAATGGTCTTACCAGGAGGTGAAGGGTCAATTGCTTTTTCCTTGGTACTGCTGATGACAGGTACCACAGGAACGACCTGGATCTTGTACTCTTTCTTTGTAACCTGGACACCGCTGAGAGCTTCATTGTCTACAAACCACGACACTTTTCCGGCAGCAGCCTCGTTCACCAAACTAGAAGGAAGGCCCTTCTCAGGTCGCTCCATGATTGTCTTGACGACTGGAGCCTTTGTTGAGCCTTCAACAACAAAGGTGACTCTGTGTGAATGGGTGATAACAGGTAGTGTTAGCGTGATTCGTCGGGAAGGGCTTTTGGGTGCATCCTCAATTGGTGCCACCCATGCATACTCTTCGCGCAGAAGGGCATGATTTGGAAAGAGCGAGCAGATGTGACCATCTGGAGCACAGCCCAGTAGGAGTAAATCAAAGATGGGCAGTTTGACAGAGTCTTTGCGGGCAAAGCCTTTAATCAGCTTTTTTTCGTATGCAATTGCAGCGGCCGGGGCGTCGTCCAACAGTTTCTCGTCGACATGAAACACGCGTGGTTTTAGCTCGATTTTGTCAAGCAGTTTTCGTTTAATCCCGCCGTAGTTGCTTTCAGGGTCTGCAAACGGTACCAGCCGTTCGTCTGCAAAGTAGATGTCCCTAGATAAAATTAAAGTTAGGATATACTATATTGAACTGAAAAACAGGAGCTTGCACTTACCATTTGTCCCACTGGACATCGGGGCGGGCCAAGAGACCCTGTTCGAGAACTGATATCAGGGATCCACCAGACAGGCCAATTTTGAATCGTTTTTGGTTATCGACAGGTTGATTTGGTTTCGAGTGTTTCAAAGTGGTATTTTGGGCTGCCACGACGTGATCTGCTACAGCAGCCGCTACCTCTGAAAACTCAGGAAATGCATATATAGCCGGTACGGTTGTGGTCATTTGGAATTTGATTTATGATAAAAAGTGTATCGTGAACGATTGTAGAGAAGAAACAATATAAAAGCTGACAACAATAGGTCCTGTGAAAATGGTTGAGAGAGAGAGAGATCAAAATAAAAGACAGGGTCTTGACAATAAGGCCAGAGCCAGTTAGTACAAAACTTCAACCAAGATGTAGAGTAATGAAGAAGAAGAAAGATAAGAAAAAAACAGACAGGAAAGAAGGTGAAAAAGAATGAAATAGACTAAGAAGTCACAGTGAAAAAAAAAACTGCAAAAAAATGCAAAAACTGCTAACGGAAGAAGAACAAAAATAAAATCAATATTTGAAGGGTAGGATCCTGGTAGTTCAACAGTTTGAAGACCGATACTACTATACGTAACTATGTAATTTGTGCTATAAGAATAAATATATGGGCTTTCGTTGGTTTATTAAAATAGTGCATCGTTATTAATTGAAACATATCCGGGTAATCAGGTCCACCGGATCACTATCTCAATCAGCTAACATCTGGTTAATGATCATGATCACGAACTCGCATATATATATATATATAGTCACTACGTCAACAATGACAGCTGTTTAATGCAGATCCTAAAGAAAGAAAATCGGTTTAAATGATTTCTAACAATAAAAATGACAGTGCAAAGACTTGCCGTTAGCAGCTTGGCTGCTTGCATTTCGCCACCATAGCAGACCACATGGCTGCGAATGACATCACTACTTATACAATAATAGTGAGAGACAAGTTGTCGACAAGGTGAAGTGACATGTAGATTCCTATACATAGCCTTATATTGACTACTTTAGACATGGGCTCTCTCAACCAAAACATAACAATCATAATACTAAAACAATTTGCAAAAAATAAAATCAAATCATGTAAATGCAGTGGGGGTTGCTCGTAAATCAGCCAGAAGGCTCCCTACACCTCCATCTTTCCTGCAGCCTCCTCGTCTTCGTCAGAGTCAAAGGAACCAACAGAAGACATTTCCTCATCAGACGAATCGTCATCGTCGGCAGCCTCAAAGGCTTCCTTGGAAGCATATTTCTTGACATATTCTGGGTATGGTTAGTAATGGTTGATCACATAGAAATCCTAAATCACTCACCTTTGACCTTGTTCTCATACACCTTGGGCTCCCTCAGCAGTAGCGACGAAGCTTCACTGTTCAAAGGGTCGGATGCATTTGGGTATCTCAAGAGCTGTGGCAGAAATACCTCAAAGATATTCAGCATATCTTTGTTGAATTAGACTCGGATCATGCGCACTCAAGTTGGTTAAACAACTTACCAAACATTGGGCTCCATGTCTGGTTAATGACATCGAGACAAACGGAACCACTCATTTCATCAATATTTGGATGATACATTTTGTTCACAAACCCAATCGAAGGCGATTTGTATGGGTACTGGTCAGGGAGCTCAACATGAACCTTCCAAATGCCCTCAGTGTATGGAGCTAAAAAAAACACAAAATGTTAGCAAAATGCTACTAGGATCACATATAGCAACATACTCTCTTCGGGTCCTTTGAACTTTACAAAAAACTCCTGCCTGGAACCAAGTTAGTTAAAGGGTTTGCTTAGATTGGCGGGCTTGTGGGGACTGCGGGGATCTTACATGTTGTCGTTCACGAGAGTAACTTCGTAGTCGCTCATGAGACTGGGCAAGTGGTTAGAACTAGTAAACTCATCCTGTTTAATAGAGCACTCACAGTTTCATGACGTCGGTCTCAATACGGCGCTTAGGAGAACTGCGTGGGGTGTTGGGTTAGTACTTGGCCGATATTGATATCAAAGCAGAGAAAGGATGTTGGAACCAACCAACACCATTCCAAAAAGATGGTCTTACCTCATGGTAGTCGATATAGATAAAGCAATTAAACAAGCAAAGAAAAAAGCAGAGAATGTACGGAGAAGAACAGGCGTAAGAAAAGAAGAAGAAAAAATGGAGGGTTTGAAATGAAAGAGATGGAGAGAGATGAAGAAAGAGAGAAAGCGAGATAGAACAAGAAACAGGTCTTGTGTGGTTATTAGTGCCCTTGCCCATATTTTGTGGCTTGGGAGTTACAACTTGAGACTATGGAGAAAAGTACCAGATTTGGTTATGTCTGTTGTCATGGGAAGAATCACGTGATAATAAGATTTGAGACTAAAATCATGTTTACTCAAGCCGTAAGTTCTATCTCTCCAGACTTCTCTAATCCTTGTCTTCATATTCATCTATGTCTCTTTAAGTAGGCCTACTAGCTAGACCTATATGGAGTCCATCAATATAAATAATAATTCTTAAATACCCCTTCAGTGAATTGTCTCATTGACCTCTTCTCATCGTTATTTTTCCATCTTTTCCTTTTGATCGATAATACCATCCTTCGCATCATTCTGGCTCTGGAACCTTCTTCCAAAAACGCTGCTCAGGAAGTGCTCACTTAGTCGGTAAAAGGCACTGGTGCAGACCACTACACCGCCGATAATGTTGACCAAGCGCACCAGGAACTGCGAGAAAGGCAGCCGGGTGTCGGTGATTGTGAGCGCAACAGGCTCAATATCGTACTTGAAGAAAAGACCGGGAGGGTTGAAACGCTCGGTCATGTCTTGAAAAAACTCGGTCACGGCGTACTGGTTGGTCACAATGGTGCGCCCGGTCGAGGAGCTCTTGTAGGTGGTTGGCACGACAGACAAAAAGTACTGGAATGCCATGTTGGGCTTGTCAGCAACTGAGAGAATGCCATCCAAGGGATTAACAAGCTTTGGATAGTAGTCGCCAAACGAAAACTCATCGATGATGTGTGTGTAGTTAAAGGCTATTGAAGTTAGTATGTCTTGTTCAAACCGTAAGGTTCAGATCACTCACCATCTTTGTTGCTGAGAAAGCTTCTCATGAAAAATTCTTTTGAAATAATGTGGAAGTCACCTTGAACCTTTGTGACTGGGAAGGAGCCGTAAATTCTGCAGGCCTGGCTGTTAGAGTTCGTCTTGTGCTTTGAAAAATGGCGCGCACGCTTGGCTCTACGCAGCACACCATGCAACGTTTCACGCCTGAGATTCGAATCATCCAATCGAATCTTGTCGGACTGCCGCTGAGACTCTTCAAAATCGACTTTTTGAAACGTCAGGACCTCTGATGCAATCAACCGGTCCATGGATTTGTCCAGCACGTTGGCTGACAGCTGGTCGCACGGCGTGGCTATGGTCAGGTCAATGTTGATCTGCATGTTCTTGCTCACATCTTTATTGACAGAGAACTGGTGCACTTCTACGCCTCCGAGATACTCGGCAAGCTGGATCCATATGAAGAACAAGCATCCGACAGCTAGCAGGATTGTAACATAACCACCTCTTGTCGACCGGATAGAGTATGAGGATGACACTTTGGCTATAACGATGTTAGAATATACAATGTACCTTAAATGAATAAACATACGAAAAGCGTCAAAAGACTTAAGTGCTCCAGGCACAAATTCATCCATGGTTGGTTGACTGAAGTGGTGGGGGAAAATGATACGTACGTACAAACTGTTTTTGTCAAAACTTAAAAAGACCCATGAAATAAAAAAATATAAAAAAATCGTAGATGTATAAATATTTAGCTAGTATCTGTAACACTTTCTAAGCCAGCGCCGACGCCTCCATTCGCCCCGTTCATCGTCCTTGTAGTCATAAGCCCATGCATTTTCAACGTCCAGTTCAAGGTACCGGATTCCGCGGTGTGCGACCCAGCCTTTGGTGCTGGTGTCAACCTCCCACTGAGACTCCCCATCGAAAAACCAGCCCTCTGGCGGTTCAACGTCATCTAAAAACCGTGTCCCTGGAGGTCGCTCCATGCTTATTCTCAAAGGTGACTGCATTTCGTAGACAAACGGCGTAAAAACCCATGGGGTCCACTGCCGAGGCGTCAGGCCTACTCTTTGTAGTTCAAACACCTCGACCTGGCGTTCATCGGGTGGATAGTCTAGAATAACGTCGTCTTTCTCGAGTTTCTTAATGAACTCAGAAATTGCAGAGTCTGGGGTCTCCCAGTAAGCCTTGTTAAGGGCCTTAACTGTCGGTGCTATTGCTGGGTGCGACAGAACTATGACAAGCCAACCTGTAATGCACACTGCGGCGTTGGTTGGAACAAATGATGCTGAATAAAGAGTGCTGAATAATGTCATTAATAAAAACAGATAGAGAGCTGTTGCTTTGCCCTCATTAGAGAAGGATCCAATGGTGTTGACAAATGTCTCAACTCCTTCGATCGCTTTGACCAGGCCACCTAGCATGTTCTGTAGGTTTCGAAGGCGTTCAGACAATGCAGCTTCACTGTCTTCCTTTTGCTGCTGAAGTTGGGCCTCAATGAATTCCTTCAACTCGATTTCTTCTATTTCAGAATCAAGTCTGTTCGGCCGAAGGAATTTAGTGGGCAAGTTGTCGGTGTTTATGGGATGCCGCCTGTTATAGCCTGGAGCTAGCACTAATGCAAGCACGAGCAGAGCAGGAATGGCTGTCAGGAGGAATGGATAGAAGCATGCGTAAGTGTACATGATCAAAACTGACAATGTTAATGCTGTTTTCTGCCATGACAAAACATGGGCAAATGTAGTTGGAACAATCAATAGTGTATTGACCCTAGAGCAAGCTAGTTAGTATAACACACTAGGTATAATCATATCCTTGGACCTACCTCAAATTCAGTTTCCGAATGTTCGTAGCCATGATGGGTAGTGAAAAATCAGGCTCGTTGCTAGTAGTTTGCGTGCCACTCTTCTTCGATGGCATCGCCGGTAAACTGGCAGCAAGCACCTTTTCAATCATCAAGTCGACAATATGGTCTCTGGTAGACTCACTGACACTCCTGGTCGGTGGCGCATTCGAACTGGAGGGCGGCTCGGGGTGTACCTCACGAGGGAGTTCACCGTTACTCAACATGTCCAAGGCATCGTTGCTCCCCGTTAAAAAGGATAGCGCAGCACGCATGGTAGTAGCAGAGAGACAAGCTAAATGAACAGCGGCATAGGCCAACCAAATGTACTAGATATATCCTCGAGTAAAGAGCAAACTAGAAATAATTCAAGAAGAAAATGTAGAATGAAGAAAGCGAAGATATAAAGAAGAGGAAAGAAGAAAGAAGAGCATGTAAAATTCAACAAAGTGTGTACAAAACGGTTCTGTTTTTTTTTTCTGTTTATTAATACTGAGGGCAGGCGCTGGGCATGTGATAAATACAAAGTGAAAGGTTCAAAAGTCCTGCTACCCCAGATTCCTCACTCTCTGAACCAAACAGACAAGCACAGCTTCTAGTGCTTGCTTCTACCAGAGGCCATTTTCTATTCTTTTGAGGGTTCTCAACAAACATTGCCGTGTTCTGTTGAAATCCTCAGGTCTCGGCGTTTTACTTCTCCATTCGAGTTTCCCCCGCAACGCCTGCATCTGGGTTTACATCACCACCACCTAACAGCTTAGCGTCGTGTTTGCCTGCTTGAATGTCGGCAATGTCTTGATATGTCTTGATGAATTCACCTTCGTCGTCGCGAATTGTCTGCATGAGCTCTTCTGTGTATGACATGTACAGAGATTGGGCGAGTCTCAGGGTCCATCCAGAGGCTATGATGTCAGTTCAAAAATCATGAGCATTAGCCATAGAGTAGAATTATACATACACTTTTTGTTCTTGCGAGGCGCCGGTTCACTTGAATCCTCTCGTTCAAGGCCTTCTGCTTCGAGTAGACTAGAATATAGTTCTTTACACTTCTAACCAGGCTTATCAGTACTGTGTTGTCATACCAATGCTAAGTAAACTTACGGGCACCGACATGTTACGCTCATCCATTCCCTTGAGCAGCGTGTGCTCTTTCAGGTCCTTGACAATGTCTGGAAACGCGTCTTCACCCTTCTCGTGCACCAGCTGAGCTAAAATAAGCTTGAACAATAGTGGCGGATCTGCCACTGCCCCGTTCGTGCCATTCTCATGGTCTGGCATAATTGTTTTAAATGACTCTTTAGACACAACTTTGACTCTTTGACTCTTTGACTCTTTGAATCTTTGAGCCTTGGTGGTCAAGTGATCTCTGGCTGGCAGTGACTGGGCGTGATGACTCGGTGTTGATGGTCAATAATTTTCTGTAACCCTAATTGACCCTAGCCCTGCAGGGTATCACTCAACTCCCATGGTAACGTAGCAGAGACTGGGTTAATGAAAAATATTTAACGAGCAGACTTTTTCCTTCTCTCTCTCTCTCTCTCTTAATACTTCATTTCTTCACTTTCGCCCTTACACATATTCTCTCTTCTTTATTTACAGTTAATCCAGTTTAATCATGAAGTAGCATCATCAAAATATCATCAGAATGCCTCAGTTTCCATCTCCTTCCCAGTTTGAAATAGATCACTACCAGTTTTCAGTCTGGTACAAGCACTATGCTTACCTCTGTCCAAGGGCCCTGATTGTTGGACTCCCTGACACTAATATTGCTGGAAAGACTCTGACATCATCCTCTGAGCTTGAGAGCTACTTGGTCCTTGCTCTTGAGAATCTGTCAGCTGTCATTCCTCAAGTTGGCCTGGTAGAGGGCCCCAAATGCACAACCCCCTCTGAAATTTGCCAGTTTCTCCAAAATGCTGTCAAGACAACATCTGAAAAGACTCAAGAAGAGCTGGTTTTAAAACAGTGGCTCCCTTTGAACCCTGCTCTGAAGTTTCGATGCTTTGTCAAGGACCGATCTCTAATTGCGGTCACCCAGCTTGATGCTTCCACTTCCTACGAATTCCTTGACCCCCTTAGGGAACCCATCTCGTACGAGATTGAGGAATTCTATGAGAATCACCTTCAGGAGTCTTTTCCTGACTCTGATTTTGTGTTTGACGTTTACATTCCTTACCCATCGACTCGAGTCTGGCTGATGGACATCCATGCCTTTGCTTCTGTTGCAGATCCAGTACTATTCACTTGGGAAGAGCTCAATTCTATCGACTCTACTGGTATTGAATTTGAGTGCGAGTTACGTTTGGCATAACATCTCTTTTGCATCGGTCATGTTTGACCCTATTTATTACTGATTGCATCTTTCACAATTGTGCCGCTGGCTTGACTACCATAGTTGATTTGAATAAAATAAAAAAATAAAAGGCATTAAACATATAAGAAACAAAACTAACCAGCCTATGTAAACTTGACACTGCGAACAATGTTCTTTTTGATACCAGTCTCCTCTCCTCCATATGCAGACGTGGGTTGCTTGTACACCCGGCGAACACTCGACAGCTTCTTCTGTGCCTGGTCGTACTTCTTTCTCTTCTTGACACGAGCGTTTCTGTTCTCCTTCTTGCGGTGAGGCGTAAGACCCTTATTCTTGAGAATCTGGTAGTTGATTGCACGCTTGCCATTCTCGCCAATCTCATCTTGCAGTTCAGCCAGCTTACCATCTCTAGCAGCCTTGACTGCAGCCTCATGAGCCTCCTTGCGCTCAGCCTTCTTGATCTTAGAGCTAGATGCAACCATATCGTAGTAGTCATCCTCAAATCCAGCCCGAATTTGTTTAGCTGTAGAGTCATCATCGTCTCCAGAGTCAAAGTTATCAGCATCATCATTGTCCTGATCCAAGCCTCGTCTGCGGGCCTCTTCATTGAGACGACGCTCACGCTCCAACCGTCGTTCTTTGTAAGGCAGATCGGAATCACCTGTAAGCTTCTCTCTGACCTTTGCTGATTGCTGGTCAATCTTGGATGTGTAGTAACGGAGATTGCGCTTGCGAGCTTGCTTGTCAGCCAAGTCGGCCGCTGAGATTTCTGTGCTCTCGCCATAATCACTGTTGCGGCTAGGCTTCTTGACCTTTTCAGTCTTCTTGGACTTCTTCTGGATGACGGGGAGTGACAGTTCCAAATCGGAGTCTGACTCGCCCTCAGCTTCTTCCTCGTCATCTTCTTCCTCTTCCTCGCTAGCAGACTCCTCCAGTTCCTCTTCTTCTTCCAAGTCATCGACTTCGGCTCTCTTACGCTTAGAACTGGCACTCTTGACAGAGTTCACTAATGCTTCGGTGTTGAACATTTCGTCTTCATCTTCCGATTCAGACATTTCCAGGTCATCTGCTTCCTCTCCATTGACCGACAAGTCACTCACTGACTTCCAGGCCTCACGACCCTTTAGGATTCCCTCCATAACAGGGTGCTCCTTGAGGTTGACCTTGTTGCCAGAGATGTTGGATATTAAAAGAGCAAAGTATGCATTGATGGTACCCAGGTAGGCCGACAGTGATGTGAATTTGAGCTGAGAAAGCTTGTCCTCATTTGAATCGCCTTCATTGCTTAGATCTTTCAGGCTCTCTAGCTGTGGGAGCAAAGAAACAAGCTCCTCAGCCAGAGGCTTAGCCTCAGGATACACTGTTTCCAGCAGTTTTGTTCGCTCCTTCTCACTCAGCTCAGCAGCGTCTTGTGTAGGCAAGCTCTCCAAAACAACCTGTGCTTCCTCTGGCCCATCTTCGAGCTCCTTGGCAGACTTTTCCCAGACCTTAAAGTCGTCTTCTTCATAGAAATCAGATGCTTTCAGTTCACTCAAATGCTTTTTCTGCAGTCGCATTGCCTCAGCTTCTTCCTCAGCTCTGTCTTCGTCGTTCTCAAGAGTATCGGCACCATAGTAGTTAGATCGCTTGCTACCCCAGCCCTCCTCAGTTTCGTCGCCGTCTGCTTCAGCAGCACCTAGTCCATCGTCTGAAAGCTCTTCATCGTCTTCTTCCTCCTCTGAATCGCTGTATCCTGCACCCTTCAAGCCCATGATCTCTTCATCGCTCATCTCAAACTCTTCGTCTTGGACTTGTCGACGCCCAGAGGCGGCCTTCCGGGCCAGGTCCTTTTCCCTGTTTTCATGGAAAGTGTCTATTTCATCATGCTCAAAATCGTCCCAAGTCTCCGTGGACTTGCTAGATTTCCTTGCCATTGTGAAGTAGTTGTGTGTAGTGTTTAACTAGATGGATCTATCAAGTTCCCAAAAAATTTATTTTCAGTTAGAGTTGGGAGAATAAATTTTTCGCCCGCCAATACTACCCTTGCCCATGATCTGGATTAACCAACATTTGGGACTTTTAAGATCATGCTTGTTCATCTTAACTTCGTGTGTGAAGTCTTCATCTACTGCTATATCCAATGCTCTACTCATCTTAAATTTGTTATATGTTCAGTTTCAGAATTCATCAGCGGGTGTCAGTTTGACATGAATGCCATTTGCCAGCCTCATCGACAAACCAGCTTTCAACTGTGGCTCCTTGGTCACATTCCCAGGCATTGCTTCAATGTCCCTGAAACTCTGCAAAAGACGCACAATTGTGTATGAGGCTTCAGTGAGTGCATACTGCTGGCCTAAGCAAATACGAGGGCCGCCATTGAACGGAAGAAAGTCCCAAGAATGAGAGTTGGGGCGTGGTTCTGACCACCGTTCTGGTCGGAACTCTTCGAAGTCAGGTCCCCAGAACTCGGGTATTCTGTGAGTGTCAAAGATAGAGAAAGAAATGATGGTACCCTTGGGAACAAAAATGGGAGATTGCTCGTCGGGACCTCCTCCCCGAGGAAGAGTTGTATTATACTTTGCCTTGCGAGCGTTGGTAGCTACCGTGGGGTACAAACGCATGGTCTCATTGATGACACTTCTGAGGTACTCAAGACGCTTGAGAGACTCGAATGTGATGTTCTCATTGGAAGTGCCAAAGGCATTTAGGATTTCATTTCTGAGCTTGAGAAAGACATCCTTGTGAAGAGCGAACTGGTAGAAAACGAATGCAAGAACAGACGAGGTGGTATCTCTTCCAGCAAGCAGAAGGCTGAGAACCTGATCCCGTAAAATAGCAAGGTCTTGAGTTTCCTTTACCAACTCGTCCAAGAAGACATATGAGCTCTTCTCGAAAAGATTCTTCTTGCTCTTGGAGCGCTCCAGCGCTAACTTGATGTAGTATTCCACAAAGTCCTTGCAAATCTGGCAATTTTCTCTGAACTCCTTAGAATCAATGAGCCAGTAGAAATTTTGTGCTCTCATTCTCAGCATCATGGTACTCTGAGCGGAGTCAAATGCATGGCTGAATTTGTTGGCCAGAGGAATCTCGGAGTCTCCAGAGAGAGCCCTGACCGGCTCGCCAAAGAGGAATTCGGTAGAGTTGTCCATCATGAACTTGAGGAACAAATCTTGGAGATCAGTGTACTCAGTCGGTGAGCTTTTAATTATTTCCATTAATACTTGTAGATTTCTCTCGCATGTCTCCAAGTGCGATATCCGCTCTCGACTGAATTGAGGTCTCAAAAGTGCTCGCGAGTGACTCCAGCCTGGTCCATCAAGAGTGAAAACACTCTTTCCTAAGAGTGGATAAAACGGATCCAATCGCTGGCCTAGCGAAAAGTCTGTGAACTGTGTAGACATCATTGCTTTCAGATTTTCAGGCTCACAGGTATATAGCATGAATCTTCCAGGAACCTGTTGATACAAAGTCCGGGCACCAGCTTCTTTCCTAAACTGCTGGAACACCCTATATACGTTGTTGTTTTTCATGCCATTGCTGATTCTTCTGTACCAAGGAATGCCTTGAGGTACAGACCAGTTGACAGCAGGCATTTTAACGCCAGCCGTTCGTTTTGACCAGGCTCCATATCTGTATTGCAAAAAATGGATGACTGGTAGGCCGTAGAGAAGTGTGACAAGAAGCACTACGACGCTTACAATAGCTTTCAGCATCATGCTCATCTTAATACACCTGAAAGAAGAAGAATTGTCATTGCAATGAAGGAGTGTTGTTTTTTTATCTTTCTGGAGTCATTTATTTGCATCTGTGAAGATAACGTTGTAATTGAATTTTTCGAAACTGTTGAGAGATGACCTTGGTTACTTAAAACACGTACATTATGCAATAACGTTACCACAGACCATCTGAGCTCGCATATCCAGGGGCATTCATTTCCTAGAGTAACGAAGGATCTGTAGTAACGAAGGATCAAAAACCAATGAATGGATCTCGGGATTGAGATTCATTTAGTTCGACCTATTCCCCATTTATACTGAAAAAGCCTTGAGAGATCGCCAACTATACTGAGAAGACTAAAAGAAAAACAGGCATTGGATTCTTATATGAATTATAAAATGATAATAACTTATTTATTTTGATTTACGTACAATGAAAAGTCTGGTATAGGTAATTTTTTCTATGATTTTCGTTAGATTTTCCCACTAATTTTTTTTTGGTCTTTTGTCGGCTGGTCAACTCCTAAATTTTTCAACCACCTAATAAATAAAAATAACTCCGGTAACCTTAAGAAGAACTGTTGTTCTGGTTATTGTTTGAGGGAGAGGTAGGAGAGTAGCTAGGCGAGGTAGGCGAATAGCTGGGAGAGGTGGGTGAGTAGGAAGAGCCATAAGCTCCACCTGTAGGAGAGAACGAAGGCGACGTAGGAGAGAAAGATGGAGAGGTAGGAGAGTAAGATGGAGAAGTGGGCGAGTAAGAAGGAGAAGTGGGGGAATAAGAACTTCCAGGACCGTTGAAAGAAGGACTGGTAGGAGAATACTCAGGGCTAGTAGGCGAGTAAGAAGCCGCGTTTGGAGCGTAAGAAGGAGAAGTGGGAGAGTATGATGGAGAGGTAGGTGAGTAAGAGGGTGAGGTTGGGGAATAAGAAGGTGACGTGGGAGAGTAGGATGGGGAAGTAGGAGAATAAGAAGGAGATGTAGGTGAGTAAGAGGGCGAAGTAGGTGAGTAGGAAGGCGAGGTAGGCGAGTAAGAAGGTGAAGTGGGAGAATAGGAAGGAGACGTAGGAGAATAGGATGGCGAAGTTGGCGAGTAGACTGGTGAAGTAGCAGAAAAGCCTGGAGAAGTACCACCATAAGCAGGGCTGCTGGGGGAGTACGATGGGGATGTGCCGCCACCAAATCCAGGCGATTGAGATCCAAACGAAGAGAAGGGAGAAGTGGGAGCATAGCCAGGAGAAGCACCTCCGAATGGACTCTGGAAGCCGCCGCCATAGTCGGTAAATCCACCTCTATCGTCACCACCAGAATTGGCCAATGGAGAGAATGGAACGCTACCATCAGCATTACCCATATGAGCAGGGTTTTCATACATAGGAGAGCGGCCGTCGTAAGGAGTAGCAGCGCCCTCCATCATCTTACCAATGGGAGCACCATAATTGACTGGCATATCGGCACGAGCGTAATCAACAGCATTGGCCATGAGCATATCATCGTCCAAAACAACATCGAAACTTCCAGTTCCCAAAGGTGCCATCTGACCGAGCATAACGTTTTCAGAAACACCTCGGCAATCATCAAGTTCAGCAGCAGCCGCAGCTTCAAGAAGAATTTCAACAGTTTCCTCGAACGAACATCTCATCAAGGCACCAGTGTCAGCTCTGTTGATACCATGACGTGTAATAGCCATGATATGACCTCTGGCTGTCATAGCATCGACGAGAAGTGCAATATGTCTGTAATTGACATAAGAACCATCGAAAGACAACACATTACTGATTTCTTTAAAGAGCGACATTCTGGAAGCCTCAATTCCAAGAACCGAGAGCACCTCAACAAAAGAGTTACAGTAAGTCTTGGAAGCATCGACACCTTCAACCGCCATGACGTCAGCCAAGTTGGAGCCATCCGTTTCCAGATTCCAAGCAGCAATCTTTTGGTATTCACCGGTCTCATCAGGTTCCCTAATTTCGAACTTAGTAAGATAAACACGAGAAATATTGGAAACACCACAAAGAACAATGTTCTCAAGCATATGGAACATGAGTTTCTTGAGCATCTGATCTTCCTCAGCCTCTACTTCTTCACCGAGTGTTTTAGGGTCACGGACAATTCTGCATCTAATGGTAAGATCGGGTGCGTTATCATCGGACCAGATCAAGGCCATATCACCACCAAAACTAGCGGAGATCTTCTCGGTAACTTGGTCCATAGTCAAGTTATTGTTAAGCAGCTTCTGGCGATCAATCTCAAGACGAAGGACCCAAGGACTGTGCTTATAGAGCTCTGCCAAGAGCTTCTCATCAGGAATACTAAAGTGAGTAGCAACGATATCTTCATCTTCAGAGATGACGGTTGCCTGTGGATCAGGATCGTAGTAGATACCAGTTGCTTTCACTACATGGGAAAGATTGGTGTACTGGATAGAAGCCATAACATCCTTGGCCTTGGTCATATCCAACGCCTCATCCCTATGAAGATAGACGGACATTGATGGGGTCTTGATGTTCTTGGCAACATTGAGAATTTCTTTCAATCTGGGTACACCAAGTGTGACATTCTTGGAAGAAACACCAGCATAATGGAAGGTGTTCAAAGTCATCTGTGTAGCCGGCTCACCAATGGACTGTGCAGCAACAACACCCACCATCTCACCAGGATTGACAAGGGATCGAGCGAATTGAGATTCAATCTCACCCATGGCCCATTCGAAAGAAGCTCTGTTCAAGCGGAACTCCTCAATAACACGCTTAACAGCGAAGACAGAGCGAACCATGCACTTGAAAAGAATAGTTGCATTATCTTGAGCCTCCACTGTAAGTCGGTCCTTGCCTCTAACGACAATCAACTTTTCAGCCAGGTCCCTTACTCCATTGATAATCTCAGGAACTGTCAGGTTACTGGCCTTGTTGAGATCAACATTGAAAATTTGTTGAGCGTTAAGAATAACACGTCGGAGATTGACGGGCAAGTGCCAGCCACTGTCACTTCCAGGGAAGTTTCCAGATCTCAAAAACTGTCTATCGGCCATAAGCTGATCATACTCTTCATCCAAAAGACGCTGCAAATCAATATCACCAAAGATATCATTTCCACTCTCAATACGAGAAGACTTGAGACTTTTGTTGGAGTCCATAAGATCTACCCGATATCGTCGGTCAAAAGAGTCATTGGTGCCAGGAATAGTATCGATGGGCTGATTCTCTACCTTAACAGAGTCGAGACCATCTTCACCATAAACAAACTGAAGTACATCACCAAGAGAGTTTCTGACGGTACCATCATATTGCACCATGACATCTTCAAGAGCCTTGACCAAACGACGCTGGATATAACCAGTTTCGGCTGTCTTAACAGCAGTATCGATAAGACCTTCTCTACCAGCCATAGCATGGAAAAAGAACTCTTGTGGAGTGAGACCTCGAAGATATGAGTTTTCAATGAAACCCTTTGACTCAGGACTGTAATCGTCCTTCGTGAAATGGGGCAGGGTACGGTCAGCGAATCCGAAAGGAATACGCTTACCTTCCACAATCTGTTGTCCGACACAAGCAGACATTTGAGAAATATTAATGAACGAACCCTTGGAACCAGAAATAACCATCTGCTTGACATTATTCAACTCTTTCAGGGACTTCTCAGCTGATTTACCAGCGTTATCTCTTGCTTGATTTAGAGTTCTTGAGACATTCTGCTCGAAAGACTCTCGCAAGGTCATACCCTGTTCTCGCTCAAGCTTATTGAGTTGTGCGTCATTAATGATTTCATGGACCTTTTGCTTGGCATCAGAAATCGTTTCGGTAATATGTCTCATGGTAGCTGTATCAGCAATAGTATCACCAATTCCAATTGAGAAACCATTGTGTAAAAGCCAGTAATTGACAACCTTCTGGATGTTTCCAAAGAAATCTCTACATTGTTGAGGACCCTTTTCACGGAAAATGACATCAACCAATCCACCAGCAGAAGCACCGATAGTCTTCTTGTTAACGACTCCATACATGATTTCACCTTTGACAATGAGCATACCATCATCATCAGGTGACAGCGGACTTTTGTCAAGTCTTCGAATATGAATACCATTAGGAATGCACTGGGCAATCATCTGCTTTCCTGTCCAAAGAGGTTTGGGCTTCAAAATAGCAGGCTCAGGGACAACACCGTTCCAGTGGGGAATCCAGAACAAGATATTCATAACTTGTTCATATTCAACAAAAGTATCTCGCTTTGTGAGTTTTCGAATACCACACAGAGTATCCTGGACAATACCCATACAAGGCTTGTTGGACTGTGGAGTAATAATCTGTAAGGGAACCAAACAAATTTGACTCAGTTCGGCTCTAGTTTCCTCGGATTGAGGAACGTGAAGATTCATCTCGTCACCATCGAAATCGGCATTATAAGGCGAAGTGACAGATAAATTCAGACGAAAGGTTGAGTAAGGCATGACTTTAACTCTATGTGCCATCATGGACATTTTGTGGAGAGAGGGCTGACGGTTGAACAGCACTGGGTCGTTATCCATCAAGTGGCGCTCGACTTTCCAGCCATATTGTAAAGCAATGTCGCCTGCTCTTTTGTGGTATCTTAAATCAATTCTTTCTCCAGTATCACGAATGACGTACTTGGCACCAGGATGCTCATTCGGACCATTTCGAACGTACTCAGAGAGTTTGGAAATGTTGTAAGGGGTGACGGTTTCAGGATAAGAAAGAGTGCGCGCGATACTGCGAGGGACACCAACTTGATCCAGATCAAGGTTGGGGTCACCAGTAATGACAGTACGAGCAGAAAAATCAACACGCTTTCCCATTAAATTTCCTCGCAATCGACCTTCTTTTCCCTTTAGACGCGCTCTGATAGATTTAACTGGACGGCCAGACTTTTGAAGAGCCTGTGGTTGACCAGCAATGTCGTTATCCATATAAGTGGCGACGTGGTACTGCAAAAGTGCTTCAAATTCTTCAAGAACATGCTTGGGTGCACCTTCTTGCTCGCATCGCTCTACATTGCTGTTTGCTTTAATAATATCGGCAAGTTTATAAGTCAAATCATCTTCTCCTCTAGTTGAGTCGGTAATAGCAATACTTGGTCGCACAGGAGGTGGAGGCACTGGTAAGACGGTGATAATCATCCAGTCCGGTCGAGCATAATCCTCGTTCAATCCGAGTCTATAAAGATCCTCGCTGGAAATGTGTTTAAAAATATTTTGAATTTCGCCAGGCAAAATTGCACGCTTTTCTTGGGGTGTTTCGCCATCTTCGCCCTTCTCACGCTTCCAGATACCCATCAACTTGAGACCGTCTCGTCGAACAGTAGGTTGGGCATTACCGCATCCACCGTGAGAGGTTCTCTCACCCTTCTGAGGATTCATAGGATCGTTGAAAGACTCCTCAGGAGGATCAGCTTCACATACCATTTTAGCCTTACATAATGCCCACACGGCATTAAATCGTCTCTTGGGATCGCGGATTTTGATAGCTTGAGCGAACAGAAGGTTCGACTATCAGGATTAGCAAAAATAGTCACAAATGGTCTTGGTCTCACTAACCTCATCTAAGAGCACCTTACCACAGTGGTGGCAAACACATTCCAAGATTTTTTTGATTTTGTTGATGAATCCTTGGAAAAAAAGTTAATCAAAAGCTTGAGAAAACGAGATTGAACTAGATCAAGTCATTAATCTCACATACCAATATGAAAAACTGGTTTGGCTAATTCGATATGGCCAAAGTGACCGACACATTCCGACATGCCTTCTCCGCAAGTTTGGCATCTGAAGTTTCTATCGATGGTGCCCAGTCTTGGATCATTAAGACCGCCAACTCGAGGTCTCTGACGCGTCTCATCCATAGTTTCTGGGTACTCAATTTTGGCGACACTGATTGCTTTCTAGCTGGTTGTTAGGACATTGTGTTGTGAAAAATTATACATCGTGTAGCAGGGCTCTGAAAAAATCACCCTTTCGCGCGCGACAAAAATGTAAATAAAAAATTGAAAATGTACATACCACTTCCTCTGGAGAAAGAAGACCAAACTGGACCTGTAAAAGTAGATTAGCAATCTAAGCATTAGGAATTCAACGAGGGTCTAAATTGCGTACCTCTTTGATCGTGCTGAGAGGAGCACTGGAGTGAGGGAATCTTGCGCCACTCATTGTTGTTCAGTCAACCTCAGAAAAGTCTGGAAAACGGGAATAAACCAGAGAATAAGAACTTCCTAGTGTAACTAAACACTCCGAAGACGAAAGAAAAGGAATGGGTTTGTAATAAAAATGCGTTAGTACTCTCCCCCCAAGTGTGTCGTTAAAATGACTGTTGGAGACAATGAGTAGGTGGAGGGGAGAAATATTTGAGGTGGTGGTGATGATAAATTTGCGGGTCTAACGTGTTGGGTGGGATCATTAGACCTTCTTGAAAAAATAAGCGATCCATTCTTAAATATTCGCAGGGACAGAAATTTCAAATTGAAATTTCCATATTACCCTACTCTTGATATCTTGAGGATCACGATAGTAATGAGCTTACAACTTATTGACAGGATCTCATGGTAGAGATATGAGAAACTTTGTGATCTTTTAGCTTGAGTATTAAACTTGTTCTACTGCCTCTGTTGCCATGGTTTTGCAGATTTAAGTGGGTGGAACGATCAGTTCCATCGATAAGAAACTACATTGGTAACTCCACAAAGTTGGATCAATGCAAAGCAAAGCGAAAAGAAATATTAGTGTCTTACTAGTGCTAATGAATAAATAATTGATCTAGGAAGTTCAATCCTGTGGTTGTTGATTTTGCCGTTCCTTCTGGAGTCTTTCCCGTACATTGCGCAAAATGGCATTACTGGTGCGGTCTTCAAGGATCTGTAGTTTTGGTTGTAAATCTCTTTTCAAGTCCCAGTTTGCTCGTTTTGGTTGTAGGCTATCAAGGTCTATCTGCTTCCCTGATTTCGCCCTTAGGTCGTTGAGAGCCTGCTGCTCTAGTTGTTCAGAGGCAAGTTCAACAGTTTCAATGCCTCCATCTTCTGTGGTCAGTTGTAACACAGGCGGAGCATCGAATCCAAACTTTGGGCCACGCGTCTCTTTGTCAAAGTTTCTGCCGCTTAGAATCGACAGCGGTTCACTAGAACTTGTTAGCTGAAAAGTCTAGTCCATCAAAGAATCTTGATTTACCTTTTATCCTTCGCATCTTCACTTGTCTCGTCGCCTTTTGTTTTGCGCTTGAGATTTCGTAGTTGTGCTAACCTTTCCTTACGGTTTGCAGATTGTGACTCTAGCGATGACATGGTGTATTGTTGAAGTTGATCAATGTGATGGAGGTCAACTGAAGGTGAAGATTTGAAGATTGGGCAATATACACGTGAGCACGTGATTTTGAATGAACGCGTAAAGTTTCATACCCATGAATTATGAGAGTAAACTCCAAGTCATATGAATAGGCCGATATGGAAGATAGTCGACTGAATGATGGAGCAACTGGATATTGAATAGCACAGTATTGTATGTTACAATTGAGTAACTGTGAATAATCTACTAGGAATTATATTTCAAGTATATTGTTCATAGAGGTGCCAATAATATTGAGGATAGTGCCAAGGTGATTTCACCTTTGGATGGGCTTCCAATCTACAGCAACAGAGGAGAAGTTCATGCTTTCCATTTTGCTACCATCTATTTCTCACCCATCAGTTTCATACGAGATTTGGTACCTGCTGGATCAGAGGGCTGATATCGTTCCCTGATAAGTTTAGTCTCACGATCCCACGTTGGTCAAAAACAAGCATAAAACAGAACCAATCTGAACAAATGAGTAAAATGTATAAAATGTATAAAATTGTACCTCAATTCTCCTTTCCCATTTTATTCTGAATTCTTTTACTCTCCCTGAACTGTTTACATCGCGTCAAGTAGTTAGAATCGTGACTACAGAATCATTTTCCAGAGGGATCAAGCAGGGTAATGAAAACTCCCAACTCGTAGCGAAGTGGCAACCACCAAAAAATTCAGTGAATTTTCACATCTCGACATCATCGTCTACATAAGAATCACCTCTCCAAAACTTGAACTTCTGACTTTCGGGTTGGCTTTTTTAGCTTTAAGTTATTTTGTGGAGTGTTAGTTGGTCACATAATTTAAGATGGTTGAACGTGACAACTCTCAATATAAATAGTAAGTACACCAGCCTGCTTACCCATGTATTGTTTAGACTAACAATTATGCCAGTGACGCCATGTCAAATAAGGTCCTGTCGGTGGACCGAAGGTTTGTGAGTCGGCCTTCTGATGACACGACAGGAAACCCCGAGTCACTCGTTGGTAAAGTCAATGTTCGCGATATGGGTAGCCGTGTCATGCGATCCAAGGCACCTGAGGACCTTAAAGATTCAAAGCTCAAAACAACAGTAGCCTCGTCAAGCACACGAAATGTCAAAAAGAAGGATTCAGAGTACTCATCACTACTGACGTCGACGAATGACATTGAGGGCCTGACATATTTTCCACAAACTCCAGAAACGCGACAAGTTTTTGATCTCATCATGTCCGAAGTTCAGTCAATGCTTGAAGACGTTTCTCACGACATCTGTAGATCAGCTGCTGATGCCATTTTAGTGGCTATCAAAGACGATTCTCTCAAAGATTTCGACAAGAAACGCGAAGTTGAAGAAATCACAGGCATAAAAATTTCAAACGAAAAGTACAATCAGCTTACCAATCTCTGCCGAAGAATAACAGACTATGAAAGCACCGACGTTAAAACAGAATCAAACGAAAATAAAATTGATGATGAATTAGGAGTTGCTGTTACTTTTGAAGGAAGTGACGATGATGGAATCGAGCAAGACAGTGAAGACGAGCAAGATGATGGCTACGACAGTGATTCAGCTGATAAATCAGAAAACCAAGATGAGTACGAGAGTGTGACGGCAAAAGAAGAATCAGAAGTTATCAATGCCACCACCAACTTAGAAGATAAGCAACATGGAATTCCTGCTAATGAGATCGATGCATTTTGGATCCAGCGCCAAGTTGGAAAGATCTACACAGATTCTCAAGTGGCACAGGAAAAGACCTCATCAGTGTTTGATATTCTGTCATCTGATATTTCTCTTGGCCAAGCAGAAAACGACATCATGGAGGTGTTTGACTTTGAGAATCTTGAGCTCGTTCAACAATTGTGCAAAAATCGATCTAAAATTGTGTGGTTGACAAGACTGGCCAGAGCTGAGGGTGAAATCGAAAAGGAATCTGTCCGGAAAGAAATGATCAATCGTGGCTTCAATAGCTATCTCGATGAATTATACGGCAAAACACCAAAGCCAGAGACTGCCGAGGAAACTGGAGATGTTGAAATGGAAGATAATCAAGAGGATACTTCCAATGGACTGAGAAAACCTCGGATTGTTGACTTGGAAAGTTTAGTCTTCGAGCAAGGAAGTCATTTAAATACAGTTGGCAAAATCTCTCTTCCTGAGGGAACCACCAAATCTGTGACCAAAACCTATGAAGAGTATAACGTGCCTGCACCTATTCCTGCACCGCAAACCGATCCTTTGGTGCCGATATCTGACCTCCCAACTTGGGCCCATGTGGCATTCAAAGGCACCAAGTCGTTAAATCGAGTTCAATCTAAAGTATTCCCTTCAGCATTCAAGTCAAGTGAAAACATGCTGCTTTGCGCCCCGACAGGTGCCGGTAAGACCAATGTCGCCATGCTTACAATCCTCGAGACAATTTCACATTATCTAGACCTCGAGACAAATAAAATTGATCTTGATGCGTTCAAGATTGTTTACATTTCACCTCTGAAAGCTCTTGTTCAGGAACAAGTTCGAGAATTTGGAGAGAAACTGGCTCCATACGGAATCAAGGTTGCAGAACTGACTGGTGATCGTAACTTGACGAAACAGCAAATCTCAGAAACTCAAATGATTATCACAACTCCAGAGAAATGGGATGTAATCACACGAAAGTCTTCTGATACAAGTTATACCAACCTTGTGCGACTAATCATTATCGATGAAATCCATTTACTTCACGACGAGCGAGGACCAGTTCTAGAAAGCATTGTTGCTCGAACAATTCGGCATGAAATTGCTACCCGCGAGCCTGTAAGACTGGTCGGGTTGTCTGCTACTTTGCCTAATTATAAAGATGTTGCAAGATTTCTTCGAGTTGATCCCAAGAAGGGTCTCTTTTTCTTTGATTCCACTTATAGACCATGTCCATTGGCTCAGTGTTTTATTGGCATTACTGAAAAGAAGGCTATTAAGCGGTATCAGGCTATGAATGACGCTTGTTATGATAAGGTGATGCAATATGCTGGACAACATCAAGTCATTATCTTTGTTCATTCTCGAAAAGAAACGGCCAAGACTGCCAAATACTTGCGTGACAAGGCAGCAGAGGAAGGTACTCTCAACAAGTTCCTTCGAAGCGATATGAAAGCTTCTGAGATCCTGAAAGCTGAGAGTGAGGATGTTCAAAACGCTGATCTGAAAGATTTGCTTCCAACTGGCTTTGCAATCCATCATGCCGGTTTGTCTCGGGCTGATCGTGCTTCAGCAGAAGAAGTTTTCCGTACTGGTTGTGCCCAGGTTCTCGTTTCTACTGCAACACTGGCATGGGGTGTCAATTTGCCCGCCCATACAGTCATTATCAAAGGAACTCAGGTTTACTCTCCTGAAAAAGGCCGATGGGCCGAGCTATCTCCACAAGATGTTCTTCAAATGGTAAGATATACAACGCTTTTTTACAAAGTACATTACTAACATTATTTTAGCTTGGACGTGCTGGTAGACCTAAATACGACAAGTCTGGTGACGGTGTAATCATCACTGCTCATTCCGAGCTCAACTACTACATGTCTCTGATTAACGCCAGTTTACCGATTGAGAGTCAGCTCATGTCTAAGTTGGTTGACAATCTGAACGCTGAAATCAGTCTTGGAACTATTAGAACCAGAGACGATGCCATTAAATGGCTTGGATACACTTATCTTTATGTTCGCATGTTGAGATCACCAGCAGTGTACCGCGTGGGAGCTGATTATGGTGATGATCCCACGCTGACTCTCAAACGTCTTGACTTGGCTCATTCAGCTTTCACGATTCTGCAGGATAATAATCTCATCAAGTATGATCCTGTTTCTGGCCGTGTTCAAACAACAGATCTCGGCCGCATTGCATCACATTTCTACATTTCACATACTTCCATGACGACATACAATCAGAACTTGAAGCCTTTCCTGACACCAATTGAAATTTTCAGAATTTTCTCGCTGTCAGAGGAGTTCCGCTTCATTCCAGTGCGCCAAGAGGAGAAGCTTGAATTGAGCAAGCTTCTGGAAAAGGCGCCGATTCCTATCAAAGAAACGGTCGAGGAGCCTGCTGCCAAGATCAACATGCTTTTGCAAGCATACATTTCTCGCCTCAAGCTGGACGGATTCGCGCTCATGGTTGATATGGTCTACATTACACAGTCTGCCGGGCGTTTACTAAGAGCCATCTACGAAATCGCTCTCAGGAAAGGATGGTCATCATTAACTCGTACTATTCTGGATATCTGCAAAATGGTGGAAAGACGAATGTGGCTGTCCAATTCGCCATTTAGACAGTTCCCCAACTGTCCTGCCGACGTCATTCGTAAGACTGAAGCCTCTCAGCTTCCTTGGAGCAAGTACTTCGACTTGACTGATGCTGCTGAGGTTGGTCAAGTCATTCGTGTTGAGAAGGCAGGCAAGCTTGTATACAGTTTACTGCAGCAATTCCCTCGACTGGCTATTGATGCTCACTATCAACCCATTACGCCCAGTTTGCTCAAGATTGAATTGGTAATCACTGCACAGTTCACAGAATGGAATCGAGAAATTCATGGAAACGCTGAATCATTCCTCATCCTTGTGGAGGACTGCGATGGTGAAACCATCTTGTTCAGCGACAACTTTGTGCTGCGTGAGCAGTATCTCAATGATGAACATGTTGTGGAATTTACTGTTCCTATCTCTGACCCCGCTCCACCGAACTATTTCATTTCTTTGATTTCTGAAAAATGGCTCCACTGCGAGACCCGAGTGGCCTTGTCACTCAAGAAGCTCATTGTGCCACAGAAATTCCCAGCGCCCACGCCTATTTACGATCTTCAACCTGTTCCAGTTTCGGCCTTGAATGATAGTGAATACTCGGAGCTGTTCCCATGGAAGTCATTCAACAAGATTCAGACTCAAGCATTCCATGCCTTGTACAACACTGATGACAGTGTTTTTATTGGTGCATCGGTGGGCAATGGTAAAACAGCCTGTGGTGAAATCGCACTTTTGAGACACTGGAAGGAAGAAAATCCAGGCAAAGCCCTTTACATTGCACCGTTCCAAGAACAGGTTGATGAAAAGTTTGCAAACTGGAGTCGCCGGTTCAGTGATTTGAAGGGCGGAAAGACGATCAATAAGTTTACCGGTGAGCTGGCCAGTGACATCCGACTCCTGGATGAATCTGACTTGGTGCTGGCTACCCCTAGCCAGTGGGATATTGTTTCGCGTAAGTGGCTCAAGAGAAAGGCAGTTAAGCAGGTTTCGCTTGCTATCCTTGACGAGATTCACATGCTGGGTGGCCTGAATGGATATGTCTATGAAGTCATTGCTTCCCGTTTGAGGTTGACCTCTCTTGAGTTGAAGACTCCATTGCGTATAATTGCGCTGAGTGTCTCGCTTTCTAATGCTAAGGACATCAGCCAGTGGCTCGGCGCTACCTCCCACTCCATCTTTAACTTCTCGCCAAAGGAGCGTCAGCAACCGCTTGAGGTACACTTGCAGTCTTTCAGCATTCCCCATCACCCATCTCTGATGATTGCCATGGCTCATCCTGTGTACCATGCTGTGCGCAACTTGGCCGATGAGCAGCCTACATTGGTCTATGTTCATGATCGAAAGCAGTGTATTTCAACTAGCCAGGACTTGGTGAGGCTGTCCTATGCTGATCACAATGAAAGCATGTTCAGACTAGTGGACCTCGAGCATTTGCAGCCTGCAATTGACAAGGTTCAAGATGAGACGCTGAAAGAGAGTTTGGAGAACGGAATTGGATTACTTTATCCATCCATGGTTAAGTCAGATCGATTGATCGTGGAGAGACTTTTTTCTAGGAGTGCGATTCAGGTTATTCTGGCTACTCGCGAGACCTGCTGGTCTGGACCTGTTGCGAAGTTAGTTGTGGTCATGGGCACTCAAATTTACGAGGGCCAGGAGCATCGCTATGTTGACTACCCTATCAGTGAACTGCTGCAGATGATTGGCCACGCCAATCGCATTGGCCAGGATGAGGTTGGAAAGGCATTGATTCTTACCAACACTTCTAAGCGCGACTACTACCGCAAGTTCTTGAATGAAGCACTGCCGATTGAAAGTCACTTGAACCTGTCGCTACGTGACGCCTTTGTGACTGAAATCAGTGAACAGGTTATTGAAAGCAAGAGCGGATGCATTGACTGGCTGACCTACACTTTCTTCTACAGACGTCTGTCAGCTAATCCTAGTTTCTATGGTTTGGTGAACACCACCCCTCAGGGTGTGAGCGAGTACCTGTCCGAGCTGATTGAGAATACCCTGGACGACCTGGTTGAAGCCAATATGGTGGAAGTAGAAGAAAATGATGAGGGCGATGTCATTGATCCTTTGAACGGTGCCATCATTGCGTCCTACCATAATATTTCATTTGTCTCTCTACAGACTTTTACGCTGTCGTTGACTGAGAAGACGAGACTCAAGAGTCTTTTAGAGATTGTGACGTCCGCGGAGGAGTTCGAGTCGCTGCCAATCCGCAGCCATGAAGACGTGCTGCTACGCCGTATTTATTCGCACTGCCCTGTCAAGATCTCAGAGGAGTCGTACAGTTCGCCACGGTTCAAGGCATTTATTCTGCTGCAAGCACACTTGTCCCGCATGTCACTGCCTCCCGACTTGGCAGCAGACCAAGCTGTTGTTCTGCAAAAGCTTCCGTCGCTGCTGGCAGGGTGTGTGGACGTTCTGTCTGGTGAGGGCCATCTCAACGCGACTTACGCCATGGATCTGAGCCAAATGGTGGTTCAGGCCATTTGGAATAAGGACAGCCCTCTGAAACAGATTCCGTACTTTTCAAGTGACATCATTGCGCGGTGCAAGGACGAAGGCATTAGTACGGTGTACGATTTCTTGATGATTGAAGACGATTCTGTGCGAGAACGGATTTTGGACATGGAGGAAACTGATACCCGCATGGCGGCGATCGCAAATTTTGTGAACAAGTATCCGAATATCGAGCTGTCGTACGAGCTTTCGGACGAAGCCATTGTCGCTGACGAAGCATCCATTATTACTGTCAAGATTGATCGCGAGGTTGATGAAGACGAGGACGAGGAGAACAATGGCGGCCCAGTGGTGGATCTGGCTGTGGAGTCGCAGCACTACCCGTACGCAAAGCGCGAGTCCTGGTGGGTTGTGTTCGGTGAAGCGGGCAGCAACAAGTTGTACGGTATCAAGCGAGTGACCCTGTCCAAGGCCAGCCAGGAAGTAAGGCTGGAGTTCACGATTCCAGAAGCAGGCAAGCATAAAGTGTCGGTTTGGTGCATGTGTGACTCGTACTTTGATGTGGACCGAGAACTGGAGTTTGAGGTCGAAGTGGGCGAGAACGAGGATGCTGAGGAGGAGGAAGACGAGGATCGTATGGAGGAATAGAAGGAAGGAAATGGGTTTATTTAAATATATTTTCAAAGACTACTGTATAAAAGAAAAATTTCATTTACTATTATTCTTAAAATTGACAATGAAAAAGGAAATAAATATAAAACATACATATGTCTAGCAGGCCGGCTTCAAGACAGGTCCATAGGATCGCCGCCGTTCGCAGCAGCCCCGTTGTTGCCAAGAGTGTAAGCGCCTCGCTTGTTTTGAGATGTGTCCCGCTGGTGGGCCTCCAAATCCTCCAGCGTCCACACACTGATACCGTCCTGGTCCGCTGGGTTCGTGGGCTGCGCCAGCGTGCGCAAGAACTTCTTCGATGCCGCCACCGCCATATCCGTAGACAGGTTAACGTCGCCATCAAGAATGGCCTGCGCAATCCATTTAGGCAGCTGCGCGCGCTTGCTCTTGAACCGGCGGTCGGCGAGCACCATGATTCCGTAGTCATCTTTACCACGCAAAACTCGCCCCAGACACTGCGCGGCGTGGCGCATGGCATCGAAGGACAAAAAGTGGCGCTCGTCGATATCATAGTGCTCGCGCAGGAACTCGAGTCGGGCTTTCAGGATACGAGACTCGGTGTACTGGTAGGGTGCGCCAATCACAAGCACAGTGCGGCCATACTGGTGATCAAAATCGATACCTTCAGACACTTTTCCTCGGGCGACACAAAACATGATGGCGCCGCGCCCGTTGCTGCATGCGGTGCGGTAAGTCTCCAGCGCCAGACTGGTTTCCTGACTATCAGGGGTCTCAACCAGGATCAGTTTGTACTTCCATACCTCGTCCAGGATGCCCATGGACTGCCAGCTGCTGATAATGCTCTCCATGTACAAATATGAAGGGAAGAAGACAACCATACCGTCCGGTGTGATTTTCGAGAACTCAATGAGCAGGTTACCGTAGTTGCGGACGACACCTGGATCATTACGAATCTGGAAGCCGGACGAAATCGCAACTTGATCAGAGCCCTTTGTAACAACCATTGGCAAGAACGATCGTCTGGCCAGGGTCATGGCATACGACTCCTGAATCACGGTATCAAAGTTGAGCATGCGGGGGTACATGTCCAGCGGCGATATAGTTCCACTTGTGATAATGACAGAGCTGAACCGCTCAAAGACAGGCTTGATCGCAATTGAAGCGTCCAGGCAACAGAAATGCAGAATGGGGTTGGGCACTGTGGCCTGGTCTGTTTCAAAGGGTTCCAAAATCAGTACAAACCCTTCTTCGTAAGTCGAAAGCAGCGTGGCGAAAGTCACAATCTCCTTAAGCGCCGTGAAATCCTCAATTTCAGTCAACTCCAGGGTTCGCACCAGCGAGTTCAGTCGCTCGGTACAAAATTGCAGGGGCTTCTTTTCAATATAAGTGAGCTCCTTCAAATGCTGCAAGAACGACGTCGGCGTTTCTGAGATGACATGGAGTACCTTCATGCGGGTTTTGAGGTACTCAATGAAACGTTTGAGGAACGCTACAAAGTGTTCAGCTCGCCGGATGTTACCAGGAACGGCTTCTGTGAGTAAGTCTTCGGGTAAGATGGGGTTGGACATGAACAGGTCTTCCTCGCGGGCCTGGTCGGCAGCGCGCAGTCCTTCGACCAACTTGGTGTACTCGTTTTGGAGTTTTTCAGCATCATTTACTTTGACTTTGTCCACCTCTCGGCCTAGCGATGCTGCTCCACGGGCAGCGTGACGCAGAGATTCCTCCGTCAGGTCCACACTCAGCGACTCAATGCAGACGTTATCGATATTATGTGCTTCGTCAAAGATAACAATGGCATCCTTCGAAAGCTCGCGTGACACACGCTCTGCAATCTTCGGGTCCAGTAGATAGTGGTACGAGTAAATGATGATATTACAAAACGGCATCATGCGGCGGACAGTAAAGTACGGGCACGTTTTTTGGTCTTCGCAGTACTTGATCAGATCCTCAAAAGTGTACACGCCATGTGGGATCAAGTTGTGCGGTTCCAGCTCGTACAAGTTCTCATGGAACTCGCACAGCTTGGCACTTGTATCGCCCGCTGCCAGCTTTGCTTTCGAGATGCCTGATGTGCGGGCGCGGCACTGCTCATCAACAATGGCGCCCTTTTTCTCGCGGCGCACATCTGGTTCCAGGCACAAGTTCTTACGACTTGTCAGACCGAGCCCCCTGAACTCCTCGCGGTGACCCAGCTCGTTCGCCCTGTAGTCCATGAGGTTGCGCAACTCAGCCAAAGCCTTTTCGATCTCGGACATTGTACGGGAGCAGTAGATGATTTTGCGGTGCTCCGGATAGTGCATCTGGTATGCCACGGTCAATGATAGCAAAGACACGGTTTTACCGGTACCGGAAGGCATTTCTAAAATCGAGTTGCCGCCCACGTCCAGCGTGCGCTTGATGTCGCACATGTAGGTGTACTGCTCTGGGTAGATCCGCGGGTATGGAAACAGCACCGGCAGGTCGTCAATGTAGAACCTGTACCTACATTAGTAGCTGATATAGTCAATCGAATGGTACACTTACTTCATGGCAGATTACAGATGAAACAATGGGGGATCGTTCATGAGAGAAGTCAAATATATAGAAAGTTGTAGTGTGGGAGTTTTTAAAGTCAGATCTGACGGAACCTGCTTGCTTATTAAGGGACTCCCACTCTACCATAATAACGAGAGGCTCGATGAGAAAGAAAAATCTATTCCATGGACGACGGCACTATGTAAATATGTAGAGTAGAGATATATTCAAAGCTCTCAGATGGTATCAATGATTGAACTATTAAACGGCATGTTGGTTTTTGCTTTTTGGAGTCCCTATGACAGTATTATTATAATTTCATTTTTTTGTTCCAACTTGATTTTTTTTTTCTTCTGTTTTGGTGTTAAATTTTTAATGAAAATCCAATGTTACAATTATCTTTTTAGTTTTCTTGTCATGGCGGATAGTGGCAGTTGGCAAAGAGAAAAAGGAAGGATGGGGGAAGATACAAAATAGGATGAATGGTGGGTTTTGCAAGTGAAAGATAAGAAGAGAGATGCACTCACTCAGTTTTGGAAAGAAACGCCCAGATCATTGAGCTTGTCACAGTGCTGCAACTTCAGGTTGATGGCCTTTTCGTAAGCCTCCTGGTCCACTGTGAACCAGCCCTGGCTGTCAATGATCTTTTGCTGTTTGTAGTCGTACTCGCGCGAGCAGAGTACCCGCAGCATCTTGATGTAAGACACCTCAGCACGCTTATCCAGCTGAGAAAACTTGCGCGGCGTGTAGTCTTTGACGTCCACAGGGTTGACAAAGTAGTTGATGTTGTGGTGCGGCGTGACCCGCGATGCTGTGTAGGGCTCGACCTTGTTAAACTCGAAGTGAGCCGTGGGGTTCATGCCGTAGTTGCCGCTGCTTCCGTTGAAGAAAGACGAAAGGAGAGGCGCAACAAACAGCAGCAGTAATGGCAGCAGCCGCAGCAAACTGGAAAGCGTCTCTGGGGGTTCGTCTGCGCCATGCGCTTGTCGGGCTTGGCGAAACTGCTGCTGGAACGGGTTACCGCCGCCAAACGTGTGGATGCGCACGCCGGGGCCAAAGTTGCCAAACTGTGCCTGGAACGGGCTGCCACCGGGTCCACCGCCAAAGAACATGTTGAAAATGTCTTCTGGCGACAAGTTGCCAGCGAACTGTGCTCCGTCCATGCCTCCTGCAGCGGCTCGCGAAAACGGGCTGGGACCGCCACCGCCGCCGCCGCCGCCTCGCGAGTCGGGATCTGCACCGGTTTGGTCAAAAATGCGTTTTTTATCTGGGTCTGACAGAATCTGGAAGGCCTTGGAGACCATTTTAAAGGCCTCGTCAGCGCCAGGGGCGCCGTTCTTATCGGGATGCATGATGAGGGCTAGTTTTCGGTATGCTTTTCTGATTTCGGCCTCTGTGGCCACGGACTCGATGTCCAGGACGGCGTAAAAGTCGTTGGATCGGCATTTCTTAACTCTATTCACTGCTGCGGCTTGGGCCGCTGTGTATTCACGGCCTTGCCTGCCGGGGTTGTGATCTCTGTTGGTGGCCGAAGTCGACGCCCGCTCGCTCGAAGTCGATGACATGACGGTTAGCGATGAGGGGTGAGGTTTCGGTGGTTATCTAGAGAGAAATAGAAGGTAGAAGAAAAAGGGCTGGGGCAGAGTTGGTGGGAGAGGGAGAGGGGGGTTTAGATAACGTGGGTAAAAAGAGGAAAAAATGAAAAAGTACCAAATGGACTAAAAAGAATAAGACAGAACTAAAACGAAAAAGCCGTTCAAACTGGAGATGAAATAGAGGGGGTCAACTGGTAGTTTCAAAGAAGAGAAGCGTCTGATGAGATGAACGGTCACAGTTCACTCTCTATGGCAAAACAAAATAGAGCGGCAGTTTACGTTTGCTGTGAGGCTTGTATATTTCACGAATGTAAAGAGGTCCACTTACACAGGTACTAGATGCTGACAGGTAGGCAGTACTGTGAAATGAAAATGAAATGAAATGAATTCAAGCGTTTTAGAGCGTAAAATGCTGGTGATGATTGCAGTGGTTGTGGTTGTGATCGTCGTGGCCGTTGAGGTGGACAGTATGTAAAAAGCCGGCTATGGCAGATCTTGGTAATAGGAAGCTCCAATATCCACGGATCCTGTTCTGGTTGCTCATAAAAGATCAGTCACCCCTATGAGTTTTGTCGTGACTTTTGTTGATGTCCTAACTGAGCTTAAGATGGAACTGAACTCCTTTTAATCCTTTCAGTCCTTACAGTCCTGGGGGGTGAAGGTAGTGAAGATGCTCCTGGTGGATGGTTGTGGTCTTGGTCAGCTCTGAGTGCTCAAAATGAGTTGAAATCTATGGCTTTGCCGCAGCAACAGACCCAGTGTTGTTGGCACTTTCCACCTCAGCAAAAAGGGAAGGAGGAAAAGTCAGGGTAACATATTATTGCGTAATTATATAATGTAATCATGACTAAGAATATTGTAATCCAATTAAATTGAAGCCGATAGCCGGTCTTGACACGACACGATGATATGAGCCAGCGATAACGTCAAAGGACAAACAAATCATGAATAATTTAAACAGTAGAATAGATATATAGACAGTAAAAGACAAGAGGGTATCATCTATGTCAACTTAGAATCCAGTCTCGGATCTGGGTCTGGTACACATCGACTAGGTATAACACGTCCTTGAGGATCAGCCGGCAGACGACTTTAGAGATGAATCGCCTGTACCCAGCAACCCATTTTAGAATGATCTCATCACAGGCTTCGTCATCGGTCAAGGATTGTAAACTCTCAAGAACGGTGATGAGAGGGGGAAGTGCTGCCAGGTAGACTTTGAGGGAGGAATTAGGGTCGATTGTATGTGTAGCAGTCGTGGAGGATGTGCTGGCAGAAGACGCTTTTCGCATGGTGGTGGCTGACTCGTCGGTGTTGTCTGTCACAGTGGCAGATGATGAAATAGATGACGAGGACGAGATGGTATGTTCAAGCGCTGACGGAGCTGGTGTGCTGTTGCGCGACATGCGGCCAAACAGTCCGCCGCTGGATGGCGTTCGCGATGCAATAGCGGGCGTACTTGCGGTGGGCGACTTGACTGAGGGCGGCCTTGATTCTGGTGACGCTTGTCGCGACAATGCTGGGGAACCATCATGCGTTAAATGGGAGACCCCCGACGACACCGCCGACAGAGGCTCTATGAAAGTTATATGAAACTGCTGTTCTAGCTTGACCAGCTGGGCATGCTGCTGATCCAACAGCGCGGCCACTGCCGTCAAGTTGCCGCTGTCTTCATCTTGCAGTTGCTGCACCGTTTCTAGAAACGTTTCACCCACACCTGCCGCTGCTCTAAAGCACTCTACCCGACTGTCCAGCAACTTTGGCGCCACGGTCAGCACTTGCCACAGGTTGTTGGCCAAAAACAGGTGGGTGGTCAAAAATAAGCCCACGTCTTGCGAATGTGACAGCACTACCTGTTTCAAAAACCACAGTGGGATGGTGTTAGGGTTGGCTTGTAGCTCATCAAATTTAGGCTTGGCCAGCTGTGCAGGCACGTAGATGAACTGGGCTGAAGCCGGGCGCTTGCTGTTAGACCGGACATCCTGTGTGGACACCGTTGAAGGCATGGCCGGTGATGCTTGGTGGATGTGCTGGTGGTAGTTGAGGTTGGTTATAACCGTTGGGTTCTCATGCGTGGAGGTGTTACTGTTGTTGGACGAAACAATCGATGAGAGCCGGAAGGCAGACGACGCCCTTAGTTTGGACGACAGCGACATATTGGATGATTTGTGGACTAGGGAAGGTCGCTTCTCGTCTTTTGGCGCTGGCATCACTGCAGAATTACCCTTTTCATGCTTATCATGCTTATCATGCTTCTCGTGCTTCTCGTGCTTATCATGCTTATCATGCTTATCATCCACCAGCCATGCAAACGTCGACGTCGATTTCGAAGACCCGTTTTTACGGTGAAAGAACCGCGAGTCCTTGCTCTGCTCCTTTTCGTCCACCGGGCTGCCTGGGCTTGGCGGCAGAGGTTTCGACGTGTTGGACATGCGGTGGGGGCCTTGTTTTTTGGGATTGTGCAACGGGACTGGTGCCACCTCAAATGTCTGCGAGCTTGATGTGCTGGTAGTCGACTGCAAATCGGAGCTGCTGTGGTCGTCAAACTGATGCCTTGTCACTGGCGCCGATGGTGCTGATATTGAGGTTGCTGTTGCAGTCGCAGTTGCAGTAGCCGTTGGAGTTGAGGTCGCGGTTGCCGTGGCAATCGGTGGAAACGGGATTAAAGGGGTATGATCGTGGCTAGGAAACGATATGCTAGATTCTGAGGGCTCAGATGTGAAATGGAAGGAGGAGCTAGTCGAAGAGGGGTGGGCGGCGTCAATGCAAGGAGTGGTGTCGTTTTTGTGGTGGTGGATGGAATCGTCGAGTTGAAATTCGCTGGCAGACGTTCTGAACTGGGCAGCGGTGGGCGTTGTTAGCGAGGATTGAGTTTGTGATGGTGCATGGGAGATTGCATGGTGCTGGATGGTCGATGAAGATGATAGGGCTCGGCCGTTTGTGTCAGGTTTTGAAAAATTCAAGTTGAGATCAGTAAAAGGAGATTTGCTGTCAAGTAGTAATAGATCCCGGATGTCGTTTTCAAACTCATCTAGGACTGTTTCTCTTGTCATAGTTTCACGCTTGTTGCCAGCAGGCGTAGCCGACGACAGATCGCGCCGTTGAGGCTGCTGCTCTTGCTGCTGCGGTTGTGAGTGCGGCATGTCGAGATAATCATCAGCATCGAAACTGCTTTCTTCTTCCTCACCATCTTGATTCAGCAGATTTTCATACTCATCCGAGTCCATGTCAACGTTGGCGAGCTGCGGCGGCAACCCAGGCACGGTGCCAGTGCGAAGGTGAGGATTTTCAAGAGCAAACTGCTGCTGCTGGCGGAGCATTTCGTATTGCTGGCGCTGGAGTAGTTGTTTTTGCTGCTCAAGAAGGATGAGCTGCTCTTGCAGTAGCTGCTGCTGCTGCTGTTGCTGCTGCTGTTGCAGCTCGTGCAACTGCTGTTGGTGATGTAAACGTAAAGCTTGGTCTTCAATTACCATGTCTGAATCATGATACCCAGGTTTCGTAAGTGCCGAGGGGGTTAGTTGTGACTGAGATGATGAAGCGGCTCTCAGATAGCTGTATGGGTCTGTACTTGGGACAGGGGTAGGCGATTCTCGAGGGTTTGCAGTGCTGGCCTTTGAAAACGGTGTTACGGATCTAACTATAGAGGACGAACTGGATGCAGGCCCAGGGGTAGAGACCAATTCGTGAAAATCAGTAGCGAGCGACAAGGGGTCAGAAGGAGCAGTTTGATGCAACAAAATAGGAGAACTAGTACGCGATGAAGGAGGTTGAGGTAGCGAGACGAAAACCGGGTTTGACAAAAAAGAAGGAGAAGAAGAGGAGGAAGAAGAAGAAAACGTAGTAGGAATAGACTGAGAGTCTTTTTTGGCACTGGCAGTAGTATTGGTGGTGATCTTAGCAGAGGGTACAGGAGACAAGGGGGTGTTTGTGTGGTCTTGGGGCTGAGAGTGGGTGATTTGCTGGTCCTGCATGAATATATCAGCACTGGCACTTTTGGTGGGACTGCTGGGATCTACTTTGACAGGAATTTCACCCAGGGGCAATGCAGACGGTGAGGACGAAATTGAGTCAACCGGGGTCGGTCCTATTGAATTGGAGATGGAATTCGGACTCGTGCTGGTGGTAGTGGTTGCATTAGGGGAGTTAGTGTTAGTGTTTGTCTGGGGTATTTTTTCGGCCTGGTCAAAGTCAAACTCTACCGAGTGAGGCTGCTTGTCACCAGCCGCAGCAGACCGCATGCCTAGCGGGGGATTCGACGATTCTTCATCTAGACTAGTTGATTGAGACGTAGGTGTTGAAATTGTCTGGTTTATAGTTGCCATTGAAGCCGTGGACCGGAGAGATCGAGGCATAGACGTAGACCTCGGAAGTGTAAATGTTTCAGAGTCAGGGGCAGACGATGCGGCGGCAGCGGCAGATGTGTAACTACTGATACGTTGAGAAATTGGCGATACTCGCGACCCTGGACAAGACGACGAAGTGTTTGATGTAGACGCAGAGGACGAACTAGGGCCAGCAGCAGCCGAGACTGCTCGGGTGGCCGTGTTGGAGTTGTTGCCTGGTTTCTAGAAGAACGGTTAGAAACGAATCTGAAACCCTGCACAGAGTTATTTTTTTCAAAAAAAAAGCAGACCAGAATCAAACCACCGATTATCATACCTTGTTTTTTTCATCGTTGAGAAGAAATGGGGACTTGAGTACCAGGGACCGTTTTGACAGCTGGAGCTGTTCTTTTTTGTAGTTTTGAGATGTCTGGGGCACCCGGATCCCAGTGGTCATTCCAACATTGGATAGCGAGGCAAAAGAGTCCATGGCTGCAATGGGATGATAGAAGAAAGATTGTGTCGCAAGGGTTCTGTCGTAAGGGTTCTGTCGCAAGGATTCTGTTGACGAGGAAAGGAGGTTCGTTTTTCTTTTGCAGGGGAGTGCTTTTTCACTCTTAGTATGTAGGGTCGAGTTAGTAGTGTGCAGTCTAGTTATATAGTTATATAGTTGAAATCAATCCACGAAAAAAGAATGATGAAAGAAAAGCAAGACAAGTCTCATTAACGCAGAGAAAATAAGGAAAGAGGAAGAAGAAAAAAAATATCAAACAAGTTTTGGAAAAGTTTATAAAACCTGCGGTGATTTACAGTTGTCAATATGTCTGTATGAGTAGTAGGCTCTACTTGGAGATTTATGTGGGTCAAACCAGCATTCTAGAACCACCCGTTTTATGGTTTGTGCCTATCGATAACCCTGAACATTTTAATACAGCTCAAGAACTAACTTTTTTGGCATTTTTATTATTTTTTTCTTTGCTGGTGACTTTCAAGCGCCATTCACTGCAGTCCCGTCATCATCTTCGTCTTCTTCATCGTCTTCTCCATCGTCGTCCGCTGCTTCTAGCGAATCTTCCATATACTCTCTGGCCTCCTCAAACCGCTCCCTCACCACCCGTGCGGTACCGACACTGTTGGATCGAATCACACGGCCAAACTTCCGACGCGGCTTTTTGGGATTCAGGCTCGGATCCCAGATCGTATGCTGATGTGATGTAAACACCAGAGAGTTGTGATAGAACCAGTCGCTAATATACTCATCAATGACTGGGGCAATGGCGCGGAGGGGAATGTCATCGACGAATGCAATGATGGACTTTACGCGATTGCGAATTTCACGATGACCCGCGAGGTACACAATGCCCGAGTAAGCCTCGCCCACGCCAATAAAGACAATGTTAGTAGCGTCAAAGTACTCAATATAGTCGTCCCAGAGGTAGATGCAGAGATCTTGTGCACCTGAACCAATTGAGTAAGACGAATTGTGGCTAATTCCTGCGACTCCAGGCACACTGACGTCCATGACGCCGTACCCTTGTTTGAGCACCGCCCAGTCTATGATCTGCCGCGACGCATCAATCATTAGTGACTGGCTGGGATCGATAGTGCCAAGTAACGGCCTGCGCGACGCCCATATTTCTGGAGTATCGTGCACGATAACTACAAGTGTTTGTGCCGAGTGGATTTCTGGAGTGACAAGAATCTGGTCGTCAATTGTGTCTTGAATTTTGTCTTTAAGCACTGGCAGCGACGTCATTTTGTACTTTGTATAGAGGTTGTGCGCTTGGTATGAGCGAATCATTTCTAATGGGGTTAGTTAACTTTTGTCAAAACTTGTGGAGACCGTTCACACGCGGAGCGGTAAAACTTACCAGGAATAAACTCAGAGTCTTCGTTTTGGGTAAAATCAGCAGCTTGGTAGCCTGGCTTCATACACTGCCAGTACTTACTCTGCTCTTGAATGACCTGGGCCATGACCTGAACGGCAGCGGGTTGGGGGACTTTTGTGTGAGGTCGGCCAGGAATCTCGCCGACCAGGACCTTTGTGACGGCTAAAGCTGAATTGGCAATAGCATCAAGATTGTAACCACCCTCCATGACTACGACGAGATTGCCGTTTGCCAGAACTTTCATCATGTGGGTAAGGTACCCGTAGGCGTTAGGGGAGAGGTGGCAGCCACCGATAAAATCACCTTCGGCAGCGTCAAAACCAGAAGAAATAATGACTAGATCTGGATCATACTCCATTGCAATGAGCATAATGACGCGATTCATCGCGTAAATGTAGTCCGCGTCGCCCATTCCGCCCGAAGACCAAGGAATGTTGACGTTAAATCCCAAACCAGCACCCTCACCACACTTTGTATGAGACCCATAATCAGTTCCAGGATAGAACTTTCCCCCTTCGTAGCGGTGGAGGGAAATGTATAATACACTAGGGTCATCATAGAAGGCGCGCTGGGTTCCGTTGCCATGGTGGACATCCCAATCGAGAACAAGAATTTTGCGCACGGACTCTGGGTAGTCTCGAAGAATGGTTTTTGCGGCAACCGCGACATTAGAAAACATGCAGAAACCGGCGGCATTACCTGGTTCAGCGTGGTGACCTGGCGGGCGCACAATCGCAAGGGCATTTTTAACTTTCCGCTCGACAACGGCTTTGCAAACCTCAATGGCCCCTCCACAGGAGAGCATGGCCGACATGTACGAGTCGTTGTTGAAATAAACTGAATCACCCTTTTCTGTCTCGTCTACGAGCTGGTCGCGGGTCATGGAAGTGGTGGATTTGATAAAGTCCAAATGCTCCTTCGTGTGAACAAGAAGAAGCTCATCGTCGGACGCGTAACGAATAGGTATTTTGTACATGAGATCGCCAACGTTATCGAGACCTTCTAGTTTGGGGTCAATAATTATACCAGATTCTGCTAATGCCTTGTAGACGCGGTAGATACGGCGGGGGTCTTCTGGGTGTGGGTCGACGTAGTCAAAAGCGCTGGTGACAATTTTGGCATGATATCGCATACGCACATCATAACAAAATCCAGTTTTGAGCGGCGTGTAGAGCAGTTGGGGAGTTATTGTAGAGACAATGTTGCCATTGGAGATGGGGAGTGTGGTAGGAGTAGGCGAGGTGGTTTCGCGTTTTCGCTTAAGATCGGGAGAAATTTCGGGATCTGGTATTGCTGAATTCGAATCATCTGTGACTGGAGGTTGTGTTGTTGTGGAGGGTTCTACTGGCGTGTCTTTTGGTGAGTTAGGTTGTGATGAAGTCATGGAGACATCTTGGTTAGTGCTCGAGTCTTCTTTAGTTTGAGAAGAAGTTTGAGGAATCACTTCAGTTGGAGGTTCTGCAGTGGGCTCAGTAGTATTTTCAAGGCCATTTGCAGGCGCATCAACGTCCATTGGATCAGACATGATGGATGTGAAAAAGACAAGGAGCTGAGGGTGGTGTAGGTTGAAAAATGTCAGAGAGAAGGAGGTTTGGAGCGATGCTAGATGTGGTAATGTATGAGGCTGGTGTGTTATGTAAGACAGATTATATATGCTTAGTAATGTGGCTTTATGAATGGCCAAATTTAGGATTCTGTTCACAAAAGCTTGACAGCATGCAATGTCAAACTGAAAACCAAATATTGACATGTCCACAACATTTGATTCCATGTTAGTATACTTGTAATTATATATCACTTTATAACAGCTCAATTGGTCCCGCCAAAAGGTGCAAATAACCGGTTTTGTACGCCAGTTTCTAACATAGCCAAATTGAATGGTCATATAGTAAACCTAACCATGGCAACTTGACGTAGGTGTACTCCACACACTTGTAGCAAAAGTGGCGGTTACAGCTGAATCTAAATTCTTTGAGAGGAGGGGTTGATCGATTTCAGACTGGACAAGTGAGCTAGGTTGAGAAAATGACGTAGGTGAGGCAGGATTAGAAGATACTGAAGTTGAGACAGACTCACTAGATTGAAGAGGAACGCTAAGTGACAAAGAAGATGAATTAGACTCAACTGATTGAGACCCTTCTGAATGTCGTTTCTTGTACCGCATGAAGCGATCAGCCTTTCTAGCAGATCTAGCAGTCGCAATTGCTTCCTCAGATAAGTTTGCATCATCCCATCTCAGTCTTTTTTGAACAAGGAGAGACTTAGAAGAATCAGCTTTTTTTAAACCTGATACAAGTTAGAAAAGAGGCAAGCTAAAAACAAAATAATGAAATTGGCTCCAAATAAAAGCTGGAAAGGTCACGCCTAGTATGTTTTAGTAGACTTACGCTCGAGATAAGACTGCGTATGTTTTCTACAAGCCAGACAAGTTTTATACACTCGCTCTCCAAAGGATTCAGATGTTTTATAAAAGTTGACTTGGTCTTTCTGCCTTTTACAGGAAGAGCACATTTTATCATTGCCCGACATGATGATGAGAAAAACTGCTTAGATATGATTGTAGAGTGGATCAATAAAGAGGGAGGTTCAAAATATATGAAATTATTCAGCTGTTTCAATTGCAACATTGTGGTTGTTGCAAGGTGAAAAATCGCCAAGATCTGGGCAGTGTGTTACAAGTTTACTCGTTTTTCTTACAACTACACATGCTATATATATCTGAATGAGAGCGTGTTGTATCACATTGAAAAGATCATTAGCAAAGCCTAACATAGAAAAGAAAGAACCTTGAAGCATCTCCAATGTTGGTTGAAAATCAAAATTTTAAGAACCCAGGAAAGCAACTTGTATGGATTTTGGAGTATTATTGGCTGTAGAGAAAGAGAGTTGAGCAAGGCTAAAATGTTTGAATTGATTTAGAATACAATTGAGCTGCTTGCAGTACAAGACTACTCAACAATCCTTATTCCAAGATCCATATGGACCCTCTATTAGCAAACAAAAAATGTATGTAATGATTACGTACTATTTACGTAACAGCATTACATTTGTTAATTAGTTCATAATAGACAGCATGGTTACTTAAAGAAAAATCTGGGAGTGTGGCCGAGTGGTCTAAGGCGCTAGCTTCAGGTGCTAGTCTCGAAAGAGGCGTGGGTTCGAACCCCACCGCTCTCATCTTTTTTTGATAATAATTTCCATATTCTTTTGTACACTCAATCAATTTGTAAGGAAGATTGTTTTATATGGGTTTTTAATGGTTTGTGTTTGAGAATGTTGATGAGACAATGTGGCCTTGTAGTATCTGTTAGTAAAGTCTTTAGGCAGATCAAAACCTGATTGAACTTGAACAAACAGGTTGGCTAAAAAGTAAGGTAATCATTAAATTAATGATATCAAAAGGCTATGGTAGTTTATAACGGTAACATCGATTCAAACTTGTTGTTTAATCCATGAATGATAATATCACAATGTACATTGATGATAAAGAAAAAAGAATTGCATCAGTTTGCTCTATCAATTAGATCGATATTTCGTTGATGACATTTGATGTCGTGATCATACTTGAAGCTAAGATCCTGGGAGCATCCCCCAATCAATCTACTTCCTTCGTTGTACCTTTAATCTAGGTACTGGTTACAATTTTTGGTCTCCCCTGAACTCAGTATGTGCCCAAATATATATATATATTGCAATAAGTCTGATTTGTCTATAGAGATGTATACCAGACGGTCTTTTGTTTTAAATTTTGTTGTATACAGCTGCAGGTTTTCAATAGGTTTATATATAACGAATAGGAAACAGGTCAGTGCGCGGGGGTTTCATTGGTAAGCGTATATTACGTTTGTAACAATTGATCTACGATCAACAACATTGATAGCTAAATAGCTAGATTTTTTTTTTGTATACGAGCAAAAGCTTGTTGACGTTACGATCGATCACAAAGGTACTGAAATGTTGGACAGTACGGCACATGGTCAGAAACTATAGTTGCAAACGGAGTCAATTTAAAGGAGATGCAGAGCCAACCTTTTTTCTTTTTTTCTTTTTTGATATCGATAGGATGTAGGGTCGATAGATAGGGTCGCCCGGAACTTGGATTTTTTTTAAGGGTCTGAACAGTTAGTAGTCAGTGGTTGTAAGTAAAGTGAGACAAGAACTTTCTGATATAGCCTTATGCAAAGAGGTGTTTATTTTTTCTTACGCAAGGATCTTCAGCCACATATCCATACTGTCTATTCGTTACTTTTATACCTCTTAATCTTGATATTCAAATTCTCTAATGTCCGTTAAAAATGTAGCGTATGTTGTAAATTAACTTTCCATGGAATGCTCATGCTGACAATTTAACTCATCTTCCCTGTTCTATTATATCCTTTTGTTCTTTAATTGAAAGTCCGGCAGCCGTTCAAGGGTTACTTGAAATTTAAACCTTCCTTACAGCCTTTTATCTATTTATATATGTTCTTTCATAGTAATAGTTGTCGGTTCTTATATTCCGAGCTATTCGTTGAACCGCTTTCTCTAAATCCATTTTTGTTTTCAATAGGTTATAGCCAATTACAATCTGTGAATTGACTAGCATTCATTCTTCGGTGTCCATTACATAGAACTTCAGTCACTCTATCCATCTAAAAGGATTTCTATATTTTTCTTCGCTGTCTTCATTGCAATTTTGTCTGAAGTCCATGTTTTAAACTTTTTGGCAACTACAATTATGCTATTTGTAACTTTTGTTAAAGCCTATAAAGCACGTTGTGTAAAAGTTGTAAATCTTATTACAAAACGTTTTTTTAGTGTATCATCGGGACCGGTCTCAGCTCCGTCCCTACTTTTGATCTATTCTTTTAACATCTTATTTATATATATCCTATCCTTTGGGCCCGTTTTATCAATATCAGTTGGTGGTTCGGGGTGTTGCCTGTTTAAACGTCTGATGATGTCTGATAAGCCCACAACTGTTCGATACGTTGATGACTATGGGCTATATATCTATCTAATGAGAAGAAGAAGAAGCAAAAAGCTGACAATCTATAGTGGTGTTATCTTTTTTGTGATTCTTTTTGTTTGTTATCATGGGATTTCATCAATTTTGTCACAAAACAAAAAAAATGGGTGATTTTGGTCTGTTTAAGCAAGTTTAGACTAGACTTGAAATATTTCTATTTCCATCTAAACATCAGATTTATACCGGTTTGATTCCGTTCCGTGGTCTTTGTCATCTATTGCATTATATTATAAAAACTTGTAAGCTTAGAAAACCGTTTATGTATATTCATTATATCGGTAGATGTAAAACTTGGTGCAAAGCTTATAACCTTTTGAGCGGGTTTGGTGGTTCGTCGTCAGGCTGAGTTTTGTTTATAACTAACTAGCTTCGTGCCTAGTAGGGTAGATCAAAAAAAAAGAAGGAAATAGTCGGAAAAGAGCTGGTTGTTGACGATCTTGCAAATAACAGGACCCTCGAGATTCCTTGATCATTTCTGCATTGGCCTACAATTGTTGCCGACTTTGTGGTTACTTGATCATGTATGCATGTTCATCTCGGATCCCCCTGAATGTTGAGAATATATATTTCTCCAGATGAAAAAATATATAGCATAGTAGAGTACAACTTTCACTGCCTCGTTTGCTGTTTTTTCTGGAGAGATCTGTTTCTTTTCTCTATTCCACCGATCCCCGTTCCCATTTATATTTATTTTGATATTGTGATATGACGATGATGATTTTACTTGGCTTTTTTCTCTAGAGCTTAACCTAATCATCGTCATCATATTAAAGCCTTTTTATGAATTCATTGAGTGCCCTGTTGATGTAAAGTTCATAGTAAAGTTGAGTGTAAAGTGGATTTTTGTCATGTTGAAAGTCGAAAAAAGACGTTAGTCTTACCTAAGTCATCAATAGCTTCTTATATAAACTATGACTAAGGAAAGGCATGTGTGAAATTATCCGAACCGCGTTTTTTTCGATTATCCAACAATTTAGTCAGCCAGTAATGCCATATAAAAACCTTATTCCAGGAACCAGCCAATCAGAGCCAAGAATAGCATGAACATGATTGGTAAGTAACCGTGAGATTATTTATAATGGCCAATTTATAATAATATTGACAATATTTATAAGTGATTCAAATGGAGATAACGCGTTAACACAGTGCATATCAAACATTGTATTACTATAAACAGGACGCAACAGGAGACATGCAGAGAAGGCATTTATTCTTTTAAAAAAGTATGTACAAACGGAATAGTTTCATTTTTCCCTTTCTTATAACAATACCACTAGAGCAAATGTAAAAAATAATTAAGCTATGATTTAAACGCACCCTTGAACGAAAGCTGCCATCATTACAATTTTATAGGCCTAGTCAATGTTAACTATACATATATATACGACGTGTGTGCTAAAGGAAATACGATGATACTGATATCAGTACTGCAAAAATATTCATCATATATATCTATATTCAAAGTAAAGCAAGTGAATATCTTGGCTGCCATCTTTAAACCCTGCTTTTTATACAATAGCTAGACCAAATATATAGTAATCTGACCTCAACCTGGGTTAATCATTCTGAGTCATGGTGATGAAATAGATATCCATGGATATCTCCATAGTACTCGGAGGTTGGTATTTTAATATTGTCTTGGCCAATGGGTTTAAAAATTTCTTACGTCAATCGTCGACCACAAACAGCCGAGAAACGACATTTCCCGACCATATATATGAATATATATTGAAATATATTGAATTCCTCCAATAAACTATGTACGCTTAGTAATGTCTGACACAGCTACAAAAGCAACGTTAACTACGATGTGAAAATTTAAATATTACCCCATACAAAATATACATTAATATTGACAATATCATTATAATATACTCTGAACCTGTATATCATCACTAATTCCCTTCAAGGCGGAATCAACGGAAACTTTTTATATTCCGGTGAGCCTTTGAACATGCAAACCTTCGTATAAATAATTCAATCAAGTACGTATTTTTTTTTTTTCTCTTGGATTTTTCTCTCTTGTCCTTTTCTACTGGTAATTCTACTAGTAGCTCTCGTTTCCATTCTGATCTATAGTTGGTGGTAGTAGAACTCTCTCTCTCTCACTCTCTCCTACTAATCTATTGATTGTCTTTTCGATACATCAACAGACAATATCAACAACAACAACAACACCATCCCTCTCAATTAATCATTTCATCCATCATTACAATCACCTCGTAACCCCCATAAAATTCCAAAAATGGCTTCTGAAAAAGCCGTCTCGGACCAACCTGAGCAGCTCTACCAGAGCTCAGAGTCCTCTGTCGACGAGGTTCATGAATTAGCCCGTCAGTACACAAACCTCTCTAGAAAGCTCACAAACTCTTCTCTCGGTCCCATCGCCTCCCACATCAACCCCTTTGCCGCCCCTGAGGACCCGCGACTGGATCCCTACAGTGAAAAGTTCAGCCCCAGAGCATGGGCCAGACACGTTGTCAACCTCCACCACAGAACTGAAAACGGTTACATCAACAGAACCGCTGGTGTTTCCTTCAAGGACCTCGGTGCTTTTGGCTATGGTACTGGTTCAGACTACCAAAAGACTGTCCTCAACGTTCTCTCCAGTGCTGTCAGCAGTCTCGCCAGCATTGGCAAGAAGGGCACCAAGATTCAAATTCTTAGAAACTTTAATGGTGTCGTCAAGCAAGGTGAGACTTGTGTCGTCCTTGGTCGTCCCGGAAGGTATGTTTTTGACCCCGTTCCGCAAAGATTAAAAAGTTCTTTGTGAAACCACTTTGTTTTTTGTTTTTTGTTTTTTTTTTCATTGCTAATATTCTTTATAGTGGATGCACAACCTTCTTAAAGTCCATCGCTTGTGATACGCACGGCTTTTTCATTGACGAGTCCACCAACATTAATTACCAGGGAATCTCGCGTGAGAAAATTATCAAGAACTTTCGTGGTGAGGTTGTTTATAACGCTGAAACCGAAACTCACTTCCCCCACTTGACTGTCGGTGAAACTCTCAAGTTTGCCGCTTTGGCTAGAACCCCCTCCAATCGTCTGCCCGGTGTCACCCGTGAGCAGCACGCCGAGCATGCCAGAGATGTCATCATGTCTTCGTTTGGTCTCCTCCACACCATGAACACTAAGGTCGGTGACGACTACATTCGTGGTGTTTCCGGTGGTGAGCGTAAGCGTGTCTCCATTGTTGAGGTTTGTCTTTCTGGCGCTCCTCTCCAGTGCTGGGATAACTCCACCAGAGGTCTCGACTCTGCTACTGCTTTGGAGTTTATCAAGAACCTCAAGATTTCCTCTGAAATCTCCGACGCCTCTATCTTTGTCTCTCTGTACCAGGCTTCTCAGGATGCCTACGACCTCTTTGACAAGGTCACCGTTCTGTACGAGGGTCGTCAGATTTTCTTTGGTTCTACCAAGGCCGCCAAGCCCTTCTTTGAGAACATGGGTTACCAGTGCCCTGATCGTCAGACCACCGGTGATTTCCTTACTTCCTTGACCTCCCCCAAGGAGCGTGTTGCCAAGCCTGGCATGGAGAATAAGGTGCCCCGTACCCCTGATGAGTTTGCCGCCTACTGGCAGGCTTCCCCCGAGTACCAGGAGCTTATGGACGAAATCAACCAGTTTGACACCGAGTTCCCCATTGATGGACCTCAGCTTCAAAAGTTCAAGGACTCTTTGGCTGCTTCCCGTGCCAAGCACACCTCCGAGTCCTCGCCTTTCATCATCTCCTTCCCCATGCAGATCCGCATTTGCATGACCCGTGGTTGGCAGCGTCTGAAGGGTGACTACAGTATGGCTTTCTCCACTGTTTTTGGTAACACTGTCATGGCTTTCATCATTTCGTCTGTGTTTTACAACATGCAGCCTAATACTGCTTCGTTCTACTCCCGTGGTTCCACTCTTTTCTTCTCCATTCTGTTTAATGCCATGTCCTCTGCCCTGGAAATTCTCACTCTGTACGCCCAGCGTCCCATTGTTGAGAAGCACAACCGTTATGCCTTCTACCGTCCCTCTGCAGAAGCCGTGTCGTCTTTCATTGTCGACATGCCTGTGAAGATGGTTACCTCTATTGCTTTCAACTTGGTCCTGTATTTCATGACCAATCTGCGTCGTGAAGTTGGTCCCTTCTTCATCTTCTTCCTGTTTTCCTTCTGCTGTACTTTAGTCATGTCCATGCTTTTCAGAACCGTTGCCTCTGTCACTCGGTCCATTTCTGAAGCTCTGACTCCCGCTTCTTTGCTGATTTTGGCTTTGGTCACGACCACCGGTTTTGCCATTCCCGTGGTTGACATGCACCCCTGGTTCCGATGGATCAACTATATTAACCCAATTGCTTACGCTTTCGAGTCCCTGATGATCAACGAGTACCGCAACAGAGAGTTTTCATGCTCGGTTTTTGTTCCCGCTGGCCCTGGTTACGAGAACGTCAGTGGTCTTGAGAGAATCTGCACTGTCGTTGGTTCCCGCGCCGGTCTTGACATTGTTCAGGGTACCGACTACATTGTGGACTCCTTCAAGTACTTTCCCAGCCACATGTGGAGAAACTTGGGTATCATCATTGCCTTCTTCCTGTTTTTCACTGTTACCTACATGTACACCGCTGAGACCATTCAGGCCCAGCAGTCCAAGGGTGAAATTCTGATTTTCCAGAAGGGTCACAGATCTTTGCTCCACAGACATGATGAGGAACACCACGGCAATCAGCCTCATGGTGACAACTCTTCTTCCGAAGGTGTCATCAAGCTTCAGAAGCAAGAAGGTATTTTCCAGTGGAAGGATGTTTGCTACGATATTAAGATCAAGGGTGAGCCCCGTCGTCTCCTTGACAATGTTGATGGTTGGGTCAAGCCTGGTACTTTGACTGCCCTTATGGGTGCTTCTGGTGCTGGTAAGACCACTCTTCTTGATGTACTGGCTGATCGCGTCACTATGGGTGTCGTTAGCGGTGATATGTTTGTCAACGGTGATCAACGTGATCTTTCCTTCCAGCGCAAAACTGGTTACGTCCAACAACAGGACGTCCATTTGTCTACTTCCACAGTCCGTGAGGCTCTCGAGTTCTCTGCTCTGCTCCGTCAGCCTGAACATATTTCTCGCGAGGAGAAGCTTGCTTACGTTGACGAGGTTGTCAAGATTCTGGAAATGGAGGCTTACGTTGATGCCGTTGTCGGTGTTCCCGGTGAAGGTCTTAACGTTGAGCAGCGTAAGCGTCTTACCATTGGTGTCGAGCTGGCTGCCCGTCCTGAGTTGCTTCTGTTTTTGGATGAGCCTACCTCTGGTCTGGACTCCCAGACTGCTTGGTCTATTTGTTCCCTGTTGCGTCGTCTGGCTGAGAACGGTCAGGCTATTCTCTGTACCATTCACCAGCCTTCTGCCATTCTGTTCCAGGAGTTTGACCGTTTGCTTTTCCTCCAGAAGGGTGGCCGTACTGCCTACTTTGGTGACATTGGCAAGAACGCCACTACTTTGATTGACTACTTTGAGAGAAACGGAGCTGACCCCTGCCCTCCCAATGCCAACCCCGCTGAGTGGATGTTGCACGTCATTGGTGCTGCCCCTGGTTCGCACACTGAGATTGACTGGTTCCAGACCTGGAGAGAGTCGCCCGAGTGCGCTGCTCTCCACGCTGAACTTGATGCCATGGCCGTTGAACTTCGCGGAACTACTGAAAACGATCCTTCTCTTAGCAAGTCGTTTGCTGCTCCTTTGAAAACTCAGTTCAGAATTGTGTCTCGTCGTATTTTCCAGCAGTACTGGCGTACTCCCGCTTACATTTGGTCCAAGATTATCCTGTGTGTTGTTTCTCCTCTTTTCGTTGGTTTCACTTTCTACAAGGCCGAGAACAATATCCAGGGTCTCCAGAACCAGATGTTTGCCATTTTCATGTTGCTCCTTGTGTTTGGTCCTCTTGCTCAGCAGATTATGCCTCACTTTGTTACCCAGCGTTCCCTGTACGAAATCCGTGAGCGTCCCTCCAAGACGTACTCTTGGGCTGCGTTCATGCTGTCTAACCTGGTCGTCGAGCTGCCTTGGCAGACTGCCATGTCTGTGATTTCGTTCTTCTCTGTGTACTACCCTGTCGGCTTCTACCGCAATGCCATTACCAACGGCAAGACCCATGAGCAGGGCGCCAACTTCTTCATGATTGTCTGGGCCTTCTACATGTTTGCCTCCACTTTGTCGCACGCCATTATCGCTGCTATTGAGGATCCTGATACCGGTGGTAACATTGCCAACTTGCTGTTTTCCATTTCCCTGACTTTCTGTGGTGTCATGGCTACTCCCGAGAGCATGCCTGGTTTCTGGATCTGGATGTACCGCGTGTCGCCCTTGACCTACATTGTGCAGGGCCTCATGTCTACTGGTATCACTGGCGCTGATGTGACGTGTTCTGCCCGCGAGATCCTGCACCTGCAGCCTCCTGAGGGCATGAACTGTGGTGCTTACCTCAACCCCTTTGCCAAGTCCACTGGCGGTGTGGTTCTGAACCCATCCGCTTTGGCCAACTGTGAGTTCTGTGCCATGACTTCTGCTATTCCTTTCTTGGACAGTGTGCACTCCAAGCTGGACGAGGCGTGGCGCAACTTTGGAATCGTGTTTGTGTACATTGCGGTCAACATGGGTGCTGCCTTGTTCTTCTACTGGCTGGGCAGAGTGCCTAAGGGAGCCAGCAAGAAGAAGAAGGACTAAACTTCTTTGGAAGCACTGGTACACACTCACACTTTGATAAAAGAGAAAAAAAAAAAAAAGAAAAAAAAAGAAAAAAAAAGACAAGAAAAAAACTACACATCGTTTTTTGCTGCAGAATATCATTATTATTATTATTAACTTATAAGCTGAGTTTTTTTTTGTAATTCATAATCATAGAGACATCCAAATATCATTTATTTTCATTAACTCAACTTACAACATGCAACGAAGTAGAATAATTTATGAAAGAGTAGAAAAAAAATTAATTTTCAAGAATAAGGATATCTTGATTTCAATTGTTGGAATCTGCTATCAATGATAGTGTAAATGTGCTTCTTATGTTCAACAACTCAAGTATATTAAGTTGTCTTCACGCTACACCCTAGTAAAGACCTCATCACAAATAAAATCCGTCTCTTTCAAAGTTCATGTCTTTAAATTGCCCTAACTAACGCATATAATACTCTTTTGCTTTGTGTCGCGCAGTAAAACTACTTCCTCGACTTTTTCTTCGTCCGCCTGTCTTCCTCATCATCCGCGCTCACCTCACTGCCATCCTCACTGTCATCCGACTCATGATTCGAGTCAAACTCCTCGGGCACGTCGCTCTCAGAGTCAGCCTGGAAGTCCTCGTCTGGACTCTCGTCGTCGTCGTCCTCGCCATCTGACCGCCGTGGCACCATGTCCATGTCACCGTCAGAGTCAGAGTCGCCGCCAAGGACGGCTTGCACCATCATCTGCTGCTCAGCGACGTCGTTCTCGATCTTGATGCCCTTGCTCTTGATGTAAGTCTCAAGGTTGCTTTGCTCTTCGCGATCAATGTTGGAAAACTGGTGCTCGCCGCCGTTGTTGAGCAGCGTGATGGCCATGTCGAACGTACGGGAGGAGGTGGACCCTTGAGTGCCGCCCACACGCGAGAATGTAATGACCTTGATTTCGGATAAAGGAATGTAGACAGTAGGTTTGGGGATGAACATGAAACAGGTCTCGAGCGGGTAGATGTAGCCCTCGCTAGCCTTGAGCGAGCAGGTAACACCGGCCTGAACGTGCACGCTGTTGAACGAACCAGGCACAATCATCTTGCGACCAGTGAGCCCGCGGAACAGGTTGCCAACAACCTCGTGTGTGGCCTCGTCGTACTTCTTCTTGAGCTTGCCCGCGTATTTCTCCTCGAACTCGGCGTCTTCCACGTTGAGCTCGACTTCCAGCTCGTCTTCGCGGAGGAACTGGATGACGAGGAACGGGTACCGCGTCTGGCCCTGTCGCAGTGGGGGGTCCAGCTGGATGATGAGAATGTTGTGGATCTCGTCGGGCTTGGGGAGAAGGAAGAGCTGTTGAATGTTCTCGTAGGGGATCTTGTAGTCGTAGGTCTTACCGCGCAGGCGGAAGGACGTCGGGTACATGTCAATGTCGTAGCGGCCACGGGGTGTGAGGAAGAGAATGTCGGGTAAGGACACAATGGCTTCGCCGGCAACGTCGCCGATCTCAGCGCGCTCCTTGAAGGACTCGTAGAACGCCTGAGCTGCGGTCTGGTCCGCTTGTTCCTCATCCTCGTTCTCGTTCTCCTCGCCGCCCGACTTCTCTCCATCCTCCTTCTCAACCACACCGGGGACGTAAAACCTGACTTCAACGAGCTCATCACCCGCCCTCGTCTGGTCCTTGGGCTGCTGCAGATTAAACTCGACGGCGACCTCCGACTTACCCACCAAGTTCGAATTACTCACATCCGCATACGCCAACTCAAACGCCGGTTTCCCTGCCACATTGAACGCCATCTCTGCCCGTCCAAAGTCTGCCTTGCCCCAATTCCACCCTCTGAGCGAGTGCTCTTTCGCCTCCAGCGTCACCGCAAAGTTATTCCTGAACCCAGTCTTGAGCGCGTTGAACTCTTCCACGTCAAATCCGTCCAGCTGCAGCGCGCCTTTTGTTTTCGTGACAACCCGCACTTCGTACCCGCGTGCCGCGCGGCTCCAAAAAGCGGATTGGACTTCTTCGCTTTCGAGTAAGAAGGGCTCGGCGGCTTTACCTTGGCTTCCGCCGCGTGCTTTGGCTTGCTCTTGGGCTTTCCAGCCGAGACCCGAGGGTGCCATACGCACGCGGCCGGGGACACGGGATTGATTGAGGTAGATGTTGTCGAATTGCGTTGTCATTGTTTATATACTTGTGTATACAACTCAACAATAGGGTGTGTGTGAATAAAAGACGCGATCTAGTTTAAATTTCAAACATGGGTGGTTTGGTACACGTTCCGCCAGATCGGCCCTTGCCCTGATTTTTACCCTGACCTACTACCTATTGTACAATTGAAGCATACTGAGAATTTACGGGACAGAATGGAAAGAGACGAGACGACCAAATAAATATGTTTGGAGTACAGAGAAAATGACAAGAGAGATGCCTGCTAGAGAGATCTAGACTAGTAGCAAAAGAGATGAATAAAACATGACCAAGAGGAGGGTAGGTAGAGAGGGAAAGACATAAAACCATAGCAAGTAACGTGCGCACATACAGTTTGCTTAGAACTGCAGAGCCTGGCCCTTCTGCTTCTTGTCACCACCAAGCTCGAAGTGCTTGCATCTCTTGAGGGGCAGCTGGGCCTTGGTCTTGCAGACGGTGCACTCGAGACGCAGGACGACCTTCTTGGTGGTCTTTGCCTTCTTGTGGAAAATCTGCTTGGTCTGACCACCGTAACCGCTCTGCTTACGATCGTAACGACGCTTACCCTGGGCGTAGAGCGAGGCCTTTCCGGCCTTGTACTGGGACACCTTGTGCTGGGTGTGCTTGCGGCACTCCTTGCCCTTGCAGTAGGTCTTTCTGGTCTTGGGAATGTTAACTAGAAGAATGGTGTTAGCTTAGCTGAAAGACTGTGATTTCGAGGGGTGTGCAATATGGCAATAGAAGCAGCAGTTCGGACTGGCGATTAAAACAAGTTGTAGACGTACCCATTTTTGAGAGATAGAGGTGGTTTGGTTGTGGTGGTGTTGGACCGAAGGTGATGAGAGAGAAAGAAAAAAGCAGCGAAAAGTGAAATTCAGCTGTGGGTGTGGGCGTGGATGTGTGTGTGAGTAAGCGCTTAATGATGATTTCACCACATACTTTGACCATTCACCATAGTAATTTTTGTTCATACTGATGGAGTACACACTGTGATTCTGAATTTCTATGGGTTGAATTTGTTAGTGCTGAAGTATTTCATCAATGGTATATATAGGAACTATCAAAGTGACTACTATTTCCTCTTTAGGAAGTATTTTGACACGTTGAAAACTTTTCCATATATATAACAAACTTGTTAGGTAATATATGACAAATGATTGGATAAGTTTTAATGCTTACATGATACACGCAGTGATTGAAGCGTGAGAGGGTTCAATATTGATGGAATTCTCACTGTGGAATACAATGCAGCGCTGATCTCGATAGTCAAGATCTTTGAGTGGCGTTAAACTCAGATATCTACAATTACTACAACTACAACTACAGAGACTGCTACAACAGCTACCACTGTTACGACCTTTGGTGTTCTCAGGTTACTCACACACGAATGGTTAAAACATAATACTGGTCTTGAACTTGATCTCGGTACAATGCTCAAGTTGCCGGACAATTCTACAATGGCAGTGCTCTAGCATAGTTGCTCAGTCTTATTCTCAATTCCAGTCTGGTCAACTGCTATAATCCCTACCCGGGATAAGCTCAATAATGGAAGGAGGTGCAGAAGAGGTTGGTTTTGTTCTTCGAGACACAATTCAAAGGCTCGGCTTGACTGGATTATAGTTTAACCAAAAAAATTACGGCCGTTCATATTCTGGAATTTGCAGCGCTATATCTGAAAGGTATTCCTTTTCATAAGCCTACGGCTTGATCAATCGACCTGGTCTGGTTGAGACCCTTGAACTGTTCGCCTCCAGCCTGCCGTTGTGCTCGTTCCTCTTGTGTCACAGTCACCGAGCTCAACAGACCCATTGCACTTGCCAAACCCCTTTTTTGCCCTTCATCATTACCTTGACATCTCAGCATCAATTCTTTTGCCATCAATTCCGAGTTCATGCTCACCTCCTCCAAAGCCTTGGTTCTTCGCTAATCAACGGTTTTCTCATGAGGTCACGTGCGTTTATTTTAACTATCACACGTTCAGAAAATCTTCCCATCACCACCATCACCCTCTCAAGGTTCACACCTTTCACCAACTGTCAGCAGCGCTCACCTTCTGCCTGTGCTTGTATATATACTCTTACTTTTGGTGATACTTTTGGTTTTAAAGCCATATTCTGTTCTGTAGTGCTCCTGGCGTTGGTATTCCGTCCAGTCTCTCCTTTGCACTCTGGACCTTGACAAGTTTCCACTTTTTTATGCTCCACCTGGATTTGAGAACAGTCTAAGATATATGGAGGCCCAAAAACGTGCTGCTGCTACAGCTACACCCCAGGATGAGCCTGTCTCGAAAAAACACGCGGGCGAGGCCGCTATCGCCGCCAGAAAAGACGATGTTCAAGACCATCGGCTAACGCGATCAAGATTAAAAAAGTTCAAGAAGGACGCCATCTACCGGACCATGCAGTCGTACCAGCAAGAAAAAGACCTCCTGGCCTCGCAGGTCATGGACTCGCGCAAAAAGCTGCACACTCTCGAGCGGATCTTTGCTCTGCAAGAGTCGTGGTGGGACAACTTTGCAGATCAGCTTACTGTGTTGATTTCAAGTAATAGCGTACCTGCTAGCCCGCTAGTTTCTGCTAGCAACTTTCTGCTTCAAGTTGCGCGATCGGACTCCTCTGACCAGTCCCTAGACACCGCGTACAATGAAAAGAACGAGAAACTGAAAGACACGATTGCCCATGCGTTCAAACTCAACAATAGTGGATCTGAAGACTCTGTACAGGAACGTCTTTCCAGTACACTGCACGACTTACACTGTTTCCAAGCGGATAATTCAATGCTAAAGGTCAAACACGACAGACTGGAACAGCAACTAGAAGATCTCACCAAAAAGTTCCTCGCTGCCGAAAAGAAGATTGAAAGATTAAAGTCACCATCACTAAAAGTCTTGTTTGGCACCACTCCGATAGAACAACCCGTGCCAGACCAAGTCAAGCCAGAGACTCCGGTAAATGGAACGCCGCAAGAAAATGGTGCCAAAGACGACGCTGAAACTGAAAGCATCTCGAATGAAGAACTGCAGAAACTCAAGCTTCTGTTAGAACAATCCGAAGCCGTGGTCGCCAAGCAACAGTCACAACTAAGTGAGCAAGAAAATAGGATTGAAAAACTCAACGACTCGATCCGCTCACTGTCTAATCGCCTGGCCAGTCTGTCTGACGCCGAAGTCATTCAGTCGGCGCCATACCGGTCTCTTCGACGACGCAACGACGACCTGCTGCATCAAATAGATAAACTCGAGAGTCTGAGCTCACGGTACCAGCGAGAAAAGCTGGTATTGATCGACGAGCGCACAGATTTTCAGCAGGGTGTTAAGGCCGATGCCGATGGCCAGATCAACGAAATGCAAGCCAAGCTTACCAAAACTGAAACCGACTTGGCACGAATCAGAGCTGCCCGCGACGACTTGATTTCGGCGCTGAATGTAAAGAAAGTGGCTGAGGCTGAACGACACAAGGGCATGGACCAGATCAAAGAACTTGCCAGCATACGCGAGTCGCGCATCCAGACGCTAGAAACTGAGATTAAGCGACTGAAAGACGATCCCAGCTTGAAGATGAGCGAGGCTGATGCGGCCTTGATTGAGAAGGCAAGTGTGGATGAACTCAGGACCATGGTCCAGAAACTGCAGCGCCAGAACGCAAGCCTGGCAGACGAGCTGCCGGGTTTGGAGGCGGCGTTTACCCAAGCGCATCAGAAAGCAACCGCCAAAGTCATGGACTTGGTCGAGCGCGAGGCCAGAAGTAACAAGCTGGCGGCTGAAAAGACAAAGGCCGATGAGAAATACTTTGCGGCGATGCGCGCTAAAGATGCGTTGAACGCTGAGTTTCAAAAAGCAAAGACACAGCTGACGAAAAGCGCAGAGTGGGTGCAGCAGCTCAAAGACGCCGAGAAGAAACACATGCTCAAAATCAGCAGCCTGGAAACCCGGGTCGAAGAGTTTGGAACCAAGCAGGTCAACTTTGAGAAGGAGAGAAGCGCGATGCAGATGAAGGTGGCCGATGCTGAACGCAAACTAGATTCGGCGCGCGCGCTGGTGGACAAGCTAAACGAGGACGTGAAGGCGCGCGAGCGCAGCATACGCGCCGAGGCTGAAGGCAAGCGAGCTGTCGAGCTCGAGAACGAGAAGCTGAAGAAGCAGGTCGAGATCAAGAACCTGACGACTGCTGGTGGAGCGGTTTCAGGCAAGAATGGCAACGCGCTGGATTTGGAGGGCCAGCTGGAAGAGCTGCGCGCGATTGCGATATGTTCGGTGTGTACCAAGAATTGGAAAGATACGGCGATCAAGGTATGTGGGCATGTCATGTGCAATGACTGCGCAACGAGCCGGTTGACGTCGAGACTGAGAAAGTGTCCGTTGTGTAATAGACAGTTTTCGCAGAGTGACTTGTTGGCTGTTCATTTATAAGTTAAGTTATATAGTAATAGCAGACCAAAAAATAATAATAATACATGATAAACGAGAGATTGACAGAAAAATGAACATGTATTAAAGTATATTAGTAAATGCAGAAAAAATGGTAACGGTCATAAGAAGATTAAACACTCCAGATCTTGGTTGGCAAAGCGCTGCCCAGTTTCTCACGCATCGTACTACGGCGACTCCACTCCAGGTCCAAGAACCCCGTGCACACCGCTCTGTACCGTTCCAGCTGCTGGTGCGCTTGATGCGCGTCCGCCGGCTGCTCGCACTCGTCCATCGCCGCAACCAGCGGCCACAGGCTCGCCATCAGCGTCTGCCGGTTCGACCGCTCGACGGCCACGACCCTAGCCTGGTCCTTGACCTGCAGGGCCGTGACCGCAGTCGGGATTGGCGGCACGTTCTGAGTACTGGTGTACAGCTGCATCACAGTGTGGTTTAATACCTCCAAGTCGGCAACACGCTGCTGGCGGCGCGTGGTAGCGGGCCCGCTGTTGCTGCGCATGAGGATGGCACATTCCTCGTTGATGAGGGAGTCGATGGTGACGGTAAGCGACCGAAGTTGGAGTTCAGCGGAACTGAATTTGGAGAGAGAGCTAAGAGAGGAGAACGCGCTGACACCGGGGCCACCGTGGTGCTGGTAATGGTGCTGATGGTGGCGTGAGCTCTGATGGCCGGGGATCGTGAATGGTGTTAGGTTAGGTTGGGACGCGTTGCTGGGGCTGCCGTTGGAGGTGGTGGTGTTGCTGAGGGGTGCCGGTGGGTTTACGCGGCGGATCGAGTTGGCGCCGCTGCGGTGGTCGCTGACGCTGCTTGCGCCGCTCGCAAAAGGAGCCAAGGACGACACGGCAGATTCAGACATGCTCTGCCACTCCTCCGACTGGATAGATTCCAGCTTGGCGTGCCTCCTTGGCACCTGCTGTTGGACGCTTGCTAACCTGGCCAGTCCGTCCTCCACGCTCGAAGAATTCTCCCTCTTGAAATGGCACTCCGAGTCGTCGCGTGTGTGGATATAGCTGCCCAGAAAGATGAGCGAGCTGTCACGTAGATTGGGGTACAAGCTCTCCGCCCGCGCCATTGCGGTGGGGTCTTCGCCGGGTGAGACCAGGCCCGCAAGGTACGCAAAGTCGTCGGATAGCAGGAGCGAGTTGTCTGAGTTTGAGAGCGCAGGGACCTCGGGCAGAAGCGGAAGCTGCTTGCTGGGGAAATGGAAAGAGTCCAACTTGAGGTGCTTACCTCGCCCTGTAGCTGTAGAGGACTCGTCAATGAAGCTGGTCAAGTTTTTAAGTGACAGCTCCAGGTTCTCGAGGTCGTCGTCGTCGTATGTGGTTTCGTTAGTGCAGTCCGTGCCCGACTCGAGGTCTGTGTCGAGCGAGTATGGTGACGAGGCTCTGTTACGCTCGTCGAGGTCCTTGTACCAGTTTGGGACAGACGAGCTGTCGTTCGCAGAAGACGAGCCCTGCTCCAGCTCAAGCCCACTGCTGGTGCTGTTGCTGTTGTAGTTGAACCCTTCCAGCGACGACGTCTGAGTGCCCCTGCCGCTGGACATCTCGCCAATGTTCAGACTTTCGACCGACTTGGGTTCTCGCGTGCAACCTACTGATATGATCTCAGACGGTCTGCTGACGTGAATGCTGCCGACGCTGGACAATGTCCCGCTGGACTGCGACTCGATCGTCTCAAGCACAGAGTAGGGTGTGCGCTCTTTGACCGGCGTTGACTGATTTGTTGGATCCAAGTTGACAGAGCTCGCAGATACAGAGTCCCAGAACCTCTCTGAGTCCTTGACAGCCACCGAGGACGCGATGCTCGACGTGTCCGGACTTGGCATATTCGGGAGTCTTGAGTGCTGGACCGGGATCGGCGACTGTGCAGACGTGAACGATGCTTTGCGCGTTATGATTTGCTGCTGCTGTTCAGGCGACAGAGTATGCGGCGACAGGTAAGTTGGCACAGGCGTCCTTGGCTGCTGTTGCAGGGACGGTGATCTGGCAGTGAGCGACCTGGTCCGCTGCACCAGTTGGGGCACAGGCGAAGTGACGGTGGACGGCGGGAGTTTGCCCGGGTAGCTGAAACGGACCGTCTCCTCCTGGGGCCGTTCAGTCACACTCTCAATTGGCAACGAGATGGTGCTCAAGGTCTTGTAGTTCTTGTCAGCTGGCTTGGACTTGTCTCTGCTCGACATGAACGGGAACGAGCGGCGCTTCTTGGAGGTAGCGCTGGCAGGTGACTTAGCCATGTTGTCCTGGCTAGGTCTCATTGTGAGACGGCTCATAAGCGAAGAGGCAGACGAGACACGCTGGCGTAGAGAAGGATGATGCTTGAGTTTGGGTGACTGCACTTGCGTCGGTGATGCCTGAGGTGCTTTGGCAGCTTGTTTATGTGCCTTGGCAGCGACAACAGGTTTCGGGGTAGTAGCAACGTTGATCAGGTAATTGGCCACGTTTGTGTTGTTCTGAATAATCATCTCAGTCGCAAACGGGTTTGAACTGTCAAAGTATAGACTGTACACCCTCGAGATCTGTCTCGACAGCATTTCTGAGAACAGTTCCTTCCGCACAATCTCTTGGTGGTTGTATGCCAGCTTGGAAATGACCGTGATAGCTACGTGAGAGAGGTCACAAACTTGAGCGCCTATGCAAGCAATCAACTCGTGCGACTCCAGCACTGATTCTGGAATCTCCATATTGATGTAAACAGCAATAGGACACTTGCGGGGCTCGATGTTGTAATCGCCTTGCTCGTAGACTGAAGCAAACGTCGACAGGTTTTCCTGCTTGTTGAGAAAGAGATGAAATGGCTGAGTCTTGTTCATGATCTTGGCTTTGGAAATGCAGTTGACGATAGTGTTGGCATTGACTTCCGGGCGCACAAGTTTGAGGATCTTGAAGTGGCTGGTCGCTTTGCTGCCAGTATTGAGTCCCCCACCTGTAACATACATGGCTAGATCCATGGGGCCGCCAAACTCGGCCATGTAGACATCCTCGAGAGGAGCCCAGCCGACGACGTCCAGTTCAGGCAAGTTGGGAAGAGGGACCGAGTTGACCATAGAATGCGTAAGCATGTCGGCAATTGAAGGCTTGTGGATTCCCGATTCACTGGTCATGCTCAGAGGCTCCGTCGGTCTGATGATAACAATTGAGTCGGTGAAGATGAATACAATGCTACAAGTATCATCTTCGCCATACATGACGTCAATAGCATCAAAGATGGTGACGACGCGGCGATTTATCCAGCCATATTCCAACTCTTTGGGCCAGCCCTTTGAAATTTCAACCAGTAGCTTGCCCGTCGGCGTAAAGATGCGGTTATTGTACGGGGAAATGAAACTTTCGCGGCCAAAAGAGTCAATGGTACCTACTGCCGACTGGTAAAACTCCTTGACGTTTGATCGCTCATCCTCTCTCCAGGTTGGGCTTTTGACAAGGCGGTCCAGGACAAGTTTAATCTTGGTGAGGTGAAGACTGCAGTGAATGATAGACTCAATGCTGTTGATAGTGAATCTGTTAGAAAATCCAGCATGCTTTTGGATGGTGTCCATGCATCCGCGGAGATTGGTGGAGAAATTTCTGGTGGCAGCCTCGTGTCTCATGCAGGCTTTGTAGAAGTATGGGATCGAGATGCCGCAAGCCTTGATCATTTCATAGCTGCCATACGGAAGAGCAAGTGCCAATGCTTCGTAAAAAATATTGTTTACTCGAACAATCTCGTCGATAGTAGGCGGAAAGATTACATTGAGCTGGCGCATGTCCATTCCTGGGATCTCGCCAGCCAGAACCTTGACCCGTAGCGGGATCAGGTAGTCTTGTAGTAGATTAAGAAGATTAGTGGTGAAGTGGGATTGAATTGAGAAGAGCTCTTGACACACGTTGCGAACCACCTCGTTATCAGAGCTACGCTCAACAGGTGCATATGATGGGGGAGTGTAGAGCATTTCAGTGTGTTCTGGGCTGTACTCAGCTAGCGGATCAAACAGATGCTCGAGCTGGTGCCCAAAGAGATAGACTAGGGCGTTATTAATGTCATTAGTTTCAGGTGAGTTTTGGTATACAATGTCAATGACTGTCGACTTGATGAACTTGGGTTTTAGAATTCCAGAATCAAGAACTGTGTTGCCAATGTCAGCTGGGAATCTGGCGTACGCAGGTTGCATGGTAGAGGCGAGTGTACCTGCTGTTGTCTCATCCCAGTCAAACAAGTGGTTTTCAGGTCGGCAGAAAGTAAGGTATGATTTGAGAGCGAGATGCATGTTTGAGAATGTGCGCAGACATGAAATGGCCAATGCTTTGCGGACCAAGCTGGACGCTTGATCCAGTGGAAGGTTTAGGCATGCAGAGTAGAAGCGAGACTTGGGGCTGATGGTCATGTTTGTGGCTTCAGACACTCCATGGCGGCCAATTAGCACTGTAGAGAGACTGGTTGAATCCTGCTCCTTGTATACTATGGCAAGCAGTGGCCCTAATAGAGAATCTGAGCCAGTAAAGTAGACAGCATCTAAACGGGTTAGTAACTGGGTGTGTTGAATTGTAGTTGGTGGACATACCTTTAATGTGAGCCTTGCCGAATAATGAGTTGAATGCAGTGTTGGCATCGATTGTGATGACTTGGTCTGTAATGTTGTACAAATCCATGCTGGTGATGGTTGATGCTGAGAATAATGATGAGAATTAAAAAATTAAAAATTAAAAGAGAGATCAGGTTGTATATGAGAGAAGTGTTTTAGTTGAAAAAGAGCGGAACGGCAGTTGAATAGAATAAACGAGGGGTCTATTGAACTGTCTGAGTTGTTAGTTGCCTAGCAGTAGAAGCATTGGCTGATCAATTTTTGAAAATAGTATATAGATAAAAAAAAAAAAAAAAAAAAGAGAGGCTGGAGGTCAGGAAAGATGAATTCAGAGAATAAAAAAGTGAAAATTAATAGTAGGGATAGGCAGTGAATATATGGTGGATGGTTTGGTTTGAATATAACTGATCAAACTGACAGCCTGAACAAAGGAAGGTTGTGCCACACAAAGATGAGTTTTAAACCGTTGATATTTTGTCCTTTGTGGCTATGACGATTAGTTGAAACAAGACCAAGTAAGGTTGGAAGATGATGAAAAATTGTGTTTTAAAGTATTTCTTAGAGGAGAAGAGAAAGAAAGAAGGAAGGAAGGAAGGGAAAGAAGAGAAAAAAAGATGGAGAAGTAGCGTTTGACAGTAGAAATTTTCAAACTGAACCCCAAGCAACAGACAGTGTGTTGTATCAAAAAAATAAAAAAAAAAAAAAAAAAGGGCCAGGAGAGCTCCTTCCACATATTTGACACAAAAGAAATTATAAAATGCAAGAGATGCATAAACGTGTCTTTTGATTTCCCATTTAGGATAAATCTCATTGCTACTTTTAGATATACATGCGGCTCATATAACTTTATTCATTGTTGCGCACGCGCCACTCTATTTCATTCCCAGCGGACGCGTTTTTGTTCTGCATTTCAACACAACCACAAAGGAAATCAATATTGACCTTAAAGGACTTATAATGAAGCTTTGAATATATCATATATGGATCTTCTACAATTGAGATTAAATATCTGGAGAGTTGTGGATCTCGGTGGATTCAATGTACACGACACGTGGATCCTTTATCTATGTTATTTATAACTCAGCTAGCTGCTAGGCCTATATGAAGATAGATCTATATAGACCAGTGGGGTTTAATCAGTTACAATATTAATATGTTTCGACAACATTCTTGGTCCTCTAGTTGGTATTCCCTAATGGCCATATTCAGTGTAGATCTATAGTTAGGCACGCTCCATTTCTCGTAGAATACCGTTCCCTTCCAAAGGGTTAACTGGTTGTTTACCTGCTGCTGCTATCAACTAATAACAGTAGTGGTGCTGTGCCTTTCCCACATTCCATTTGTTTCGTGTTCAAAAGCTAAGATATGCCGCCTGGTCTGCCTATATACGTATTGCTGGAATGATGGATGATTGAACGCGTCTCAAAGTGTCAACAGAAAATTTTAAGCGTTTTCAACAGCAACAAGCGAATTGCAAAGAAAAGAAACTTTTACCTGTAAAAAAAAAATGGACGACGTATACTTATAAAGTATGAGATTCAGTTATGGAGATGACTGGGACCTGTACATCGCTGTTATAGGTGTGCTCATCGGCGATCTCTAATATGGGCTGGTTACACATATCATTGACCACAGATTTAGTGATCATAATATGCTACAGGCCTGTGGTAGGACACAACTAGACACCTCAAAATGCACAACAAAGCGAACTTTGAGCTCAAGAAAAGGCTCAAAAGAATGTTCATGATATATTGATATTGATATTGATATAGGCCGATATGATGATGCACGACTTTTGAACAGCCGATTCTTTATCTAACCCCTACTGCCCGAATGTCCACCACAAACTTAGAATATTCCATTGCCAAGGAATCGAAAAAGAATTCAGCTATTAAACGGAAGCATTATAAATGGATCTTCTTGATCCTTTCTGTAAAGAAAAGTTGGCAATAAAAAAAATCTCCGTGACGGGGAATTGAACCCCGGTCCCCCGCGTGCTGCTCATTGCTGAACTTGACAGGCGGAAATTCTAGCCACTAAACTATCACGGATCACTTGTTGTACTACAGAAAATGTGGTATCTTCTAAAGCAATACATCATGATTAAAGACAAGTGACGAGTTATGGCGGGTTTTACCCGATTTTAACTTGAAAATCATGATAGATAGGTTTGAAGTTAGTTCAAAAGTTTTAAAAGTTGTTTTGGTGGAGTGAATTTGGATTTTTTACAAGTATGGAAAGGTCAACCATGGGTTGAAAACAAAGTGGCGCGAGACAAACCCAAAGAAAACAACAGTCAGACATCTCTCAGACGACTAAAATGATGATTGATACTTTACTGTTATTAAATACTAGTAAAAAGCCAGGAAAAAATCTGTAGTGGAGGCAGTTGTACTCATATTTCCGTTGAGAGAACTGGATCAACTAAGCTTAGCGTAGATAAAATTTGAAGCAAGCCAAATGCACACTTGGATATTTATTAAATAGTTTGAAATGTTTTTAAATACATAAAAGTTATCTGAAAATGTTTGATATTGAGAAAGATAGTAGCTGTGCTGTCTTAAAATACTGCTACTTTATCTCGAAGAGGCTTGATTAATCAAACACACAAATTCTCCATGGTACCAACTTATGAAATTCATTGCCTTACTGAGATGAGGTGAAACAGGAAAAAAATCCAGCTTGGTATGGCATGTTGTTGTTGAATATAACGGAGTTTGTGATACAAGGAAAAGAGCATAACTAATATACAGTTGATCTCACAGAAACAATTTCGCTTGAGTTTTTCTGTGCAACAAGTTTACAAAGAACCAACAACAGTTGTAGGAAGAGTCACAAAATAATATTTGAGGAAGGTTTCTATCAGTATTAAAGCGTAGGTCTACCTAAAGGATTAACCCCCTAGTTTCAAGATCTTCAAAATGATTCGCAGTCTTGCAACACATGCTTAAATTCCCGGCCAACATTGAAGAACCCTGATTTATTAGAAATCATTTCTATCAGTATTTTTGAAATCTTTTTAAACAAAAAGATCCAAAGATTTTAATTGCAACATAACCTTGTAAAGGTGACCAGAGCATCGATGTTGATCTGCTTCAATATTGCCACATGGTTTGAGCAAAAATTGAAAGTGATAAAATTCTTGGAAACTTTTGAGCAGTTTCCAATTTTATAAGAGACACAGAGAAAGAAAAAGCTAAGTGCTAGCACAGGAGGCTATGCGAAAAGGATTTCATCATTAGCAGATCAATGTTAGAGCTTATCGAATTGAATGATTATAATTCAATGATAGCAATAACAGAGCAACTTTAAATCAGTGATTTAGTTAGTTCACATAAAATTGAAGTAACTTACAATAATGATGCCTTATTACTTTCATACAAAGTCAATTTGTATCACAAGTGTAGCTCAACCTCTAAGGTGATCACAAACTTGTATCAACGCACGCCTCATAGAATGCACAATTTCTAAAGCCTTTTCCTGCTTGATGCTTATTTCGTGAATGCGGCGTTTGGTCCAGCTATACTGCAAGCTTCTGAAAAAAATAAATAGCTTAAGTGGCGCATATGTGTAGGGCATACATTTTTTTCTGGATGTACGGAAAATCGGGCTCAAAATTAAAGATGATAGAGAGGCTGAGAAAATGGATCTTGGTTTCTGCACGGCCGGGATTGAGATGGCTCTTTTGCAAGTGTGCAAGGGATGCTGTTACGTACATGGGAATGAGTCAATGTGCTCGATCAGGTTTTCATCTGTGGAGCAATAAATCAAGATATATATGCTAGGACTTGCAGGAAAGCCTTTATCATGACAACATATAAAAGAATACTGCAACATCATGATGCCCATTGATTGAAAACAAAACCCAAAACCGTTGTAGATTGGTTTCTATTCAATTCTCACGGCACGCCGTTGTGAATGCCGCTTGCTTCTTAATGTAAGTCCACACAAGTTTTACTCTGTAAGACAATCAATTTGGATGGTGGTTCTTGATTATATTTTATGAGTAGGCCGTTTAAACAACAAGGCTATGCAACTGACTTCCTCGGTTTTTCAACATTTCATATTGGAAAATAAACAACACCCAGTGCCCATCAACAGGTGTTTATTGGTTAAAAAAAAAGGTAATGCCAACAACCCATTCTTGCAAACTGCATCTGTCAAGTGGCTAGTGGTTGTGGCCGTTTATAAGATCAGGAGATTTAGTTATATGACCAGCTTTCTTTAAATCTTGAAAATCGGACTCTTAACTTGATAAATTGTAAAAATCCTGAGGAATACTGGTTGGATTTTTGGAAGGATTTTTTATTAGAGGACTCCAATGATTCTAGAGTAGAAAAACGGGGCTGATCACATATAAACATAACTATTAGTTCAATTATACCATCTGATACATAATCACATTATGCCAGCTCTTTTCAATCAGACCTTGCTGTTACAATATTAAAAGTAGACTGCTATTGAATATATAAAAGACTATCCCGATATCTCTCCCGAGTACGAGGTATCGGGCTATGTTACAAGTACCTTACGGTGTATCACAAATAAAGCTAAACCACATCCATTAAAACCATGGCGATCTTACCATAACTATATTTAGAGCTTGTTAATTATTATTCTTTGTACATCCATCAAAGGATTGAATACGATATCTTGATAATATATTTTCTTAACTCCTTGGAGAATGACCTGGGTACGTGCGTATTGGTATTAATATTGCACAGATCCATACTCCTGGACTCATTTATGTCCCAACTCTTCACCAAATGCGACTTCGTTGAATGTGAGAATGTGTTACAGAGAAATACGAAAGGCGTGGTGGATGTGGGCTTTTATCTATATCAAGTGCCTATTACATGAAGTCGCACTGTGACATCATAGCATCGCAATGACTCAAGAAGGAGGGATTCTACAAAGCAATACTAATCCTAGCTTTTTCAAAATTCCATGTGGAGAAGTTTCCGCCATGTAATTGAATCATGAGCAAAGCCCAGCCAGTCTCAGCTGTCACTCTCTGAGATCTACAACTGTGATAAAACTTCAAAGTCTGTTAAATCTCTTGACTTGATGGTTTTTATAGATATATACTGTTAAGTATCATGAGGCTATATACCCAGGTTTTTTCTGACTTTAACGGCATTAGTAGAAATTTACGAGGCGTACCTCAGGCCATCAAAGCCTCGGCTTAATTAGAAACTGAGTGCATGCTATAACTCAAACAATTGCCCTTTTTTCTCCAAAAGAGCCTGCAAAGAAAGCACAGCCTCTATAGATGTCAGCTCAGCCACTTTTAGGGGTCCAAAACGGTTTCTTTGGAGGGGACCTTGCGTTTGCTGTTGCAGACAAAATTTGTCGTTCTCGTTGATCTTGATCATCTTAGTTTTTGATGCTATCAGCCGTTTCGAGCTGATGACATAAACATTAGCTAATCATAATACTACATGTATAACCACTTCTAGACTCTTGCTTAGAGAACACGAGCAGAATAAGACCCTACTGGAATCTAGACCTCTCTATTTGCAATGGGCCCCCAGGCATAGATGCATAGTTGAGAACAGCTGCGCCACATTTTTTCACATAATATAGGTGCACTAGCCACACTTGAACAGCTGGGGGTGAGAATGGTTCGAATACTGCATTTGGAGTACGACATGAATCTTTGACCAGGTTTTCAAGGAGCAGATTATCCATGTGTGTGCACGGTATAACAGAAAATATTGCGTGACGATGGTACTGGTATGTTGATCATGAAATACACAAGACGTTTCGCTGTATTTTTCCAAGTACCATTGAGCGCAATAGCTAAACAATATCTTAATTTCAATGTTTATACTATCAAGTCAAATTCAACTAGTGGGTTTTTAGCATCGTCAGTCAAATAAGGGTCTGTGAGCTCTTGAACACAGAGATCCAAGAAATGTATGAGCTTAGCTCTAAAGCTAAGACATGAGCCAAGCCGCTTTTTTGGGGATCTTTTTGACAGGTCTAGAATAGTTTTTTCAGGTCGTAAAAAATTCGTATAGATTTGTTTTTTTATTTTATTTCAGAATCTACGTACGTAACCAACAGCAAAAAAAAAAAAAAAAAAACAAGAAAAAAACAAAAGTAGGTATACAGTAGGGTACGAATTCGAAGAAGAAGAAAAAAGTTGAGATAGAAACAAAATTTAGCTACGGAATGACGTTATTCTTATTACGAAATTGATCAATCGCGTTAATTCTATTGGCTGGCTCTCAAATAAAGCTGCGGTCACTAGGGCCTCTTCAAAATTCAATGTTACAAAGTTATTTTGTGTTACTTATTAGCCGTTTTGGGAAATAACAAACACCGAAACCTGTAATGCATCAACTTTTATGAGCAGCGCGGCGCTTTCTCTTAACTCGCAATTATCTTTCTCACCAGCCGTCTCAACGCCCTTAATGATAGGCATGTATACTCCAGAATATACATTAAAAATGTGCTCTCTCTCTCTGCACTGCCCGGTTTATACTGTGAGTCTACACAGGCTCATCCTATACCAGGAGATGTGCCCTAAGGTCGTAGCCCCATCATGTTCAAGTCCAAATCAAGTTTGATTATTATTAGTTCTCAAAGGAATGCTAATTGTAATACAGAAAAAAAAGAAATCTTACAATTCTACAACATCTCACAGTTATTGTGTGGGCTATACAATACAATAGACTTCGTGAGCGAGAGGAGGTTGTTTTTAGGATCTGGCTAATCTCCACAATGTCACAGAAACATACTTAAACCAGCTCCAATCCGCCATTTGATTCTCTTGTTTTTACTCTCCATCTTTATCAACTCTTAATTCTTTTTCTTTCAATAAGTATTCACACCTCTTAAGGCTTATTGAGACCAATGAAGTTCTCTTACACACTACCTTTTGTCACAGCGCTGTTCTCGCTGACGGCATCTGTGAGCGCAGCTACGCCTGTTACCGACGCTCTCTACTCTGGATGCGACTCCACTTACGCCAAGTACATGTTTGAATGCCCCAAGGGCAAGAAGTTGGCCGCCTGCTCTTGCAATAGTAAAGAGTACCTGGCCTCTTGGATGGACTGTGTGACCAGATCACAAACTCCCATGGCTGAGCAGCTCAGAGCCATGGGCACCCTGATCAATGTCTGCGAAAAGTTCAATCCCAACATTACGGAAAATAAGCTCACTCAAATTTACGCCAATGCTACTAATTTCTTTATTGACGAGAAGGAGCTTGTGGGAAAGAAGGGTGTTGTTTTTAACCCTGTCAAGGTTAAGGAAGCTACTATTCTGCTCTGGATCAAGTCCCAGAGAGCCACTGTCACCGAGCTTTACATCAACAAACTGTTTTCTGGAATTATTCTTGCTTACTGGGGTTTTGTTCTCCTGGCTGGCGGTTTTGTTAACTTCCTCAAGAAGGTCGCTCCTAGAACTATTCCCAAGGGTAACGGTGGATTCTGGCTTTTTATTAGAAAGAACATTGCCCACCCTGCCCTGTTTGGCCAGTCTCACTCTGCTCCTATTAAAGCCTTCAAGGTTCTTAACTTGAACGTGCCTACTCGTGCTCAGACCCTTGTTCTGTTTGGATATGTTATTCTTTCGGTTGTGCTCCATGTTGTCTCGCACCACTCATTTGCTGGTAACCTGACATTCAAGACCAAGACTGCGCAATTGCTGTTCTTTATTGGTAACCGTGGTGCCATCTTTGCTGCTTTCCACATTCCTCTCGTCATTCTCTTGGGTGGACGTAACAACTTCTTGCTTACCGTTACTGGTTACTCGTTTGAGACCATGAACGTTTACCACAGATGGATTGCCAGAGGTATGTACATCAACCTTATCATCCACGCTGCTTGCATTTCCAAGTACTTGGATATCACTGGCCTCTACCCTGCTATTTTCCGCAAGAAGCACTTTGTTGACTATGGTCTCACTGCTATTCTGTGTGGTGCTGTCATCCTCTTCTCTTCTGGCAGAATTTTCAGAGAAAAGTTCCACGAGCTCTTCATGCTCATTCACTGGGTCTTTGTTGCTGTCTTCTTGGCTGCTGTCTGGATTCACGTCAGAGTCAATGGATTCCAGCAGGCTGTTTACGCTGCCGTTGCTATTTGGGGATTTGACAGATTGCTCCGTATTGGCCGCATTGTCTTATCTGGCGTCAACGCAAAGGCTGATGGTCAGATGTACCCCCAGAATGTCATGAAGTACAAGATTGACTACTCTAATGCTTACAGTGTCAACCCTGGTGCTCATGTTTACGTTCACTTCATGAAGCTGACTTCCTTCTGGCAGTCTCACCCCTTCTCCGTCTACAGATCCCCTGTTCCCGGTGAGGAGAAGAAGATGGTTCTTGCTGTCAGAAAGAGAAGCGGTATCACCAGCTCCCTGGCTAACCAGCTTGCCAAGGCTCCTCAAGGCAGAGCCAACTTCAACATTCTCATTGACGGTCCCTACGGCCAGCGTTTCCCCATTGCCAACTACAACACCATGGTTTTCATTGCTGGTGGTATCGGTGTTACTGCCACTTTCGGCTACCTTGACGGCTTGAAGCGTGCTGGTCTGTCTGAGAAGCAGCGCTTGGTCTTTGTCTGGGTCATTCGCAACCGCGATGATCTCGACTGGTTCAGAGATGAGCTTGACTACCTCTGCCGCGACGGTGGCATTGATGTCCGCATTTTCATTACCAACCAGAGCGATAGCCGCAACTTGAGCTCGAGCGAGGGTGACAAGGAGTCTGAGAGCGGAGAAAGATCTTCTTCTGACTACAATGCCGTTTACGTCAAGCCTAACTTGGATGAGCTTATTTCAACGTTTGTCGCTGAGGCTGACAGTAGCATTGGATTCTTCACCTGTGGTCCTGCGACTATGAACGACGACGCTCGCGCCGCCGTTGGCCGCAACCTGGAGCGTGGCAGAGGTCGTGTTGAGTACTTTGAGGAGTCGTTTGCATTGTAATTTAGTTTAGGTTATTTAATTAACAAGATTTGTACTTTATGTTTTGATACTTATGAACTCAACTGCTAGGTCTTGCGTAGCCTCTTGAAAATCCGAGCTCTTAAGGTTTGGTTATCTCTAAAACCTTGCAACTTAGAACATCAGCTTTGAGAACTGCAAAATCGCGGAGATGATGCATGTTTCTTCACCTTTGTCGAAATAAACTTATTGATTAGTTTGGATATCGAAAACTTAGATCTGTGGATTGAAGATTGAAGATTGATGAATTTGAATTTATATATTATACATTTTTTTTTTGGTTCAATTCTTTTTCATTTTTTTTTCAACACATGACAATAACGCAACGCAGTACAGCACACACTTGAGAGGACTTAGTGTTGAGACCACTCAATGGAGTCCAAATCAATACCCTCCTGGACCATCTCCCACAGAGGCGACAGCTCACGCAAGAAAGTGACACGGTCACGCACAGCCTTCAGAACGTACTCGATCTCAGCGTCAGTTGTGAAGCGGCCAATACCAAATCGGATAGAAGAGTGAGCAAGAGCATCGTCAGCACCCAGAGCACGCAGAACGTAAGAGGGCTCAAGGGAAGCAGAGGTACAAGCAGATCCAGAACTCAAGGCAATGTCCTTAAGAGCCATGAGCAGGGACTCACCCTCAACGTAGGCAAAGGAAATGTTGATGCAGCCGGGGTAGTGGCGGGTAGGGTCTCCGTTCAAAACAGTGTGGTCAAGAGCAAGAATACCGTCCTTCAGCTTGTTAGCAAGTCGCGTAATGTGCTTGGAGTCGTACTCCATCTCCTCGCTGGCAATGCGGCATGCCTCACCAAATCCAGCAATCAAGGGAGCAGCCAAGGTACCGCTTCGCAGACCACGCTCCTGGCCACCACCAGTGATGAGAGGCTCGAGACGCACACGGGGACGGCGGCGCACGTAGCAGGCACCAATACCCTTGGGGCCGTAGATCTTGTGGCCAGAGATACTCATGAGATCAATGTTCATGGCATTGACGTCAATGGGAACCTTGCCAACAGCCTGGGCGGCGTCGGTGTGGAAGAAAACCTTGCGCGAGCGGCACAGCTTTCCAATCTCCTCAATAGGCTGGATAACACCAATCTCGTTGTTCACAAACATGACAGAGACAATAGCGGTATCTGGTCGAATAGCCTCTTCGAGCTGCTTGATATCAATGAGACCGTTGGAGCCCACTGGCAGGTAGGTGATCTCAAAACCCTCATCCTGCAGATGTCGGCAGGAATCCAAAACACACTTGTGCTCGGTTTGTGTGGTGATGATATGGCGCTTCTTGTTCTTGTAGAATCGAGCCACACCCTTGAGGGACATGTTGTTTGATTCCGTGGCACCCGAAGTGAAGATGATCTCTTTGGGGTCGGCACCAATCAGCTTGGCGACTTCCTCACGGGCGTTTTCGACGGCATTATCGGTCTCCCAGCCGTAGGCATGGGTTCTGGAGTGAGGGTTTCCGTAGAGCTCGGTGTAGTATTTCAGCATCACATCCAAGACGCGGGGATCGGTGGGAGTGGTGGCCTGCATATCGAGGTAGATGGGGCGCTCATTGGAGTGATCCCCCACAAGCTCGGCTTCTTGGATCGCATCGGCCAGGTGGGAGCCTTCAGGCAAAGTAGTCGAGCTGGGAGTAGCAGTAGCGGTGGCGGTCTTCAAGGGAGTCTTTTCCGTGACAGTAGCCAAAGACCGAACCGTAGCCGGTCGCACAAAAGAGGATTTCAAAGCAGAGCTTGAGAGCACCCGCAGCGAGGGAGTGCAAAGAGCTCTTCTAGTAGCATGCAACATGATCGATAAGAGCCGTTAACAAAAATAATATCAATTACAAAAAAGCCGGCAAAAGATAATTAAGCAAAGAAGAAGAGAAGAAAAAAATGCCTTCGGGAAAGCAGAAATCTCAAGTACGAATGACGCAGTGGCGGTTGGTGGATTTTTTTTTTTGGATTTGAAATTTCCCAAGCGGCCTAGACATAAATTCTTGGTCAGCAGTGGGGGGAAGGGCTTTAAACCCCGGGATTGAAACTTGACACTTACGACTTGAGTCAATTACTCTTTTGAGACATGTTGGCTTTTTTCAGCAAATCAACCTCTGATCTGAATTTCACCATCTGCCCAACAGGACTAATACCCGAGATAGACCAGATCAAACAGTCACTATGGATAACAGCTTGATCCTGGCATCGCTTATTGTAAGTAGTCGTTGAAGATGTGAATGAGGCAGTTGAAGCAGCAAGAGATGAGCTAACTGGATCAGAGCGGTGGTCTGGCTGGAACCTCCACAGACTTATTCTTCTTTCCAATAGACACACTCAAAACCAGGCTACAGGCCAAGGGAGGATTCTTTGCAAACGGCGGATACAAAGGCGTGTACCGAGGAATTGGCAGTGCCTTTCTCGCATCAGCACCAGGAGGTAAGTCTGCACCCACACACACACGATAACATAGATCATCATGTTAACAGTCTCTAAGCCAGCTTGTTCTTCCTGTCTTACGAAAGCTCTAAGAAACTGCTACTACCAGTCTACCGTGATTTCATTCCTAACGATACACTGTGCCATGGCGCCGTGCACATGACAGCAGCCTCCGCAGGCGAGATCGCCGCCTGCTCCATCCGCGTCCCGGCCGAAGTCATCAAGCAGCGCGCCCAGGCCTCACACTACGCCACATCCCTGGAAGCCCTCAAATCCATTCTTGCCAACACCTCCGGCGAGGGCGTTTTCCGCGGCCTCTACCGCGGCTGGTCCACGACCATCATGCGCGAAATCCCGTTCACGGTCATCCAGTTCCCGCTCTACGAGTACCTCAAACACACGCGTGCGGTGAGCTTGGGTATCCATCTGAGCGAGCTGTCGCCGGCGGACGGCGCGGTGGCGGGCTCGATTGCGGGCGGTGTGGCGGCGGCGCTGACGACCCCGCTGGACGTGATCAAGACCAGGCTCATGCTGAGCAAAGACCCGGTCCCTGTGGGCCAGCTGGTGAGGACAATTATAAAGGAAGATGGGTACGGCGCGTTTTGGAAGGGAATTGGACCGAGAACAATGTGGATTAGTGCAGGTGGTGCTATCTTTTTGGGGGTCTATGAGATGGTCAAGAAGCATACGTTGGCTGTTTTGGACAAACCCAAGCTGGAGTCGTAAACAGATTGATGAGACACTGTAATATGAGAAGAACCCTGTAATTTTGTACATAGATCATGTAAAATTGTATGAATAATAATAGAAAAGAAAAAAACAAGACACAAAAAAAAAGCAAAAAAGATCATGATAAAAAAAAAATACTGATACAATGAAGCGAAGTTAACTAATAATGCATTTTTCATCCCTGTAATCGTCGTCTGTAAACTTGTGCTTTGACCTGGACCGGAACGTTCTGTTGCGTTTAAACTTGAGAAAGTCGTCCTTTGGAAGCTGCTTGTCATGCTGCATCTCGTGGCGGTGAATAGATACCTCGTCTAGACTGCGCCGAACTTGAGTCACTGGTGACGGGGACCGAGAGACTCGGCTTATGCTGGGATCGTCATTGGTGGATCTTGTAAACTTTGTAGGGACGACAAATGCTGATTTGGTGCGCTGACCAAGTGACGGCTTGACCTTAAAGAAGGACTTGTCTGACACACTTCCACTGCTTTCGCTGCTGCTGGTCGAGTCGCCATTGACCAGCGATGGTGGCGAGTCGGTTTCTTTGACCAAAGACTCAGTGCTTGCATTCTTGCTGAGTGTCTGGTCTACCAAGCCAGCACTCACCTTGTGCCGCTCGCCTTCGTTCTCAAAGTCTTGAACTGTGACAAGTCGGTAAAATAAAATGTATGGATGCTCGTCTTGGAATACTTGATTGTAATCCACAACCTGAACCTTCTCGCCGGCTGGTAAAAGGTCATCAAACAGGAGCCAGCGAGGATGTAAGTCATTGTCATCATGAGTCGCCTCACTAGACTCCATGTTCTGTGTTTCGTTGTTGTCACTAGCATCAGTATCGCTGGCAGTAGTAGTAGTAGTTGCATTTGGCCTGTCCTCATGATACCTGATTTCATCATTCTCCTTGGCAAGCGCAATGAAATGGCCACTATCAGTGCTGGTTCCCCGATGGAAAATGGCACTTTCTAAAACCAGCACATACTTGCTGGCATTAAGACCGGAACTGTCTGAGTCCTCCTCGTCATCGGCCACAAACGAGGGAAAGTGAATCACGCTTGGTACCATGACTTGTCGTTTATTGAGAGTGGCGTGATCAGCAGACCATTCAGACCGCTTGAGACAGATTCCTAGTACAGGTCGGGTGGTTGCGAACTTCTCAGTAGCATGCGGAATGGGTAAGGACTGTGTCGAGGATGCGGCAGAAGGATGATCACAGGTATTGGTATAGAATGGGACTAGTTGCAAAAACATCCAAGCGGGAAGTGTGATTTCCATGCTCTTGTTCCAGAGCGCATTGTTGGCACTTGGAGAGGGTGCTAAGGGTGGCTTTTCAGGCCATGATATTGTTGGTTCACAGATTGTGTTGTATGCAGGTGGGCGGTCAGAGGCCGAAGCTGAGTCGGCAATGCTAGGTGATCGAAGGGGAGCGTATCGCTGATATTTGAGCTGTATGGATTCATTGTCATCGTCTTCTGGGTCTTGACCCAATATCACAGTTTGCTCTACTGTGGCATTACTCAAAGTCTTGTGAAGTTGGGTTGTGCTGATCAGATCTGGCGAATGCAGACATACTGAAACTCTTCTAGTGCTTTTTGTTGATGTAAACTGTGGATTCTTTTGGGATATGCTGAGAGTTCGGCGCCGTTCTAATTGTCTTGATACTTGAATAGAGTTTGCAAAGTACTGTTCCAAACACTGCTCAAGTAAAATAGGACCGTCTCCTTGTGGGACTGAAACCAGCAGTAGCCGTTCGTTGACCAGTTTGTGATCGTCTTGTTTGTCTTCTTTTCCTTCATGGGCAATATCCAGTTTGAGTGTAATCATGGGCATGCCAAGCTTGTCGGTGATAAATGTAAAGAGGTCACAACAGTCCTGCTGCCTGTAGAAACAGGATTCGTCCCACCCTGTTTTTAAGATGGACCCAAGAAGGATTTTTGTAATGTCGGTAGTGATGAGTTTGCCCGAGCGTAGAAGGTTGACGTATAGCCGCAGTATTACTGAGAGATTTTCTTTGTCGGTGTCAAAAGCTGTTGTGCCGGTATGGTTCGGAAGTGGTCGTTGAATCATGGGCTCGAAACTCTCCAATCGTGAAAACATGGCAAAGAGTAGTGCGTCCAAATAACAGGTGACCATATTTCTGTTATCAGCGCCCTGGAGCTTGTAATATTGGCGTTCTCCTGAAACTCCCGTACTATTTGATATTGGCAGAACTTTTCCTTCCATGGCGTCATTAACGGCAAGTAACAGCTCCATGGCCTTTTGTATGTTGCCATTCGAATAGTTGCACTCTAGCGCTGCGTTAATGTTTTCTGGGGCCAGCAGTTCGCGAGACATGTTTTGCTGAGAGAGAAGAGTCGTAATCTCCTGTATCCGCTCGTCTTTTTCTAGAGTAGACCGTTTTCGAGCTGGTAGAGACTCACAAGAGTCCGGCAATGTAGTCGTAAGTAGGGACGGCTGAGACGCTTGCTTCCCTGACGTGAAGAGCGGCATAAACATGCGCTAGACCGCTGTTAGAAAAAGTAACATCAGTTAGCATGAATCTCACTTACTCGTTTCTGTTTTGCCTTTGTCGTCATGCTAGCAAGTGTTGAAGAAAGAGTGATGAAGAAGGTTGGATTTTGAGGTGCTGCTTCATGGTCCTTGTTTTCAGAAGTAGGAGTCCCGAATAGACTTTATCTCGCAGTGATCAGGGTAGGGGCTCAGCCTTACACTGCCAATATGGAAAGAATAGAAAAGATCATCTATAATCACGATATCAAAGATATAAAACAATCGCTAAAGTGTCAGATCGTGTTCCGGTAGCTACAGTGGGGGGTTTCAACTCGTTGTTGTTGTGTTTGCTTGGTGAAACGTTTGCGTTGACATCGTGAGAGTCCTTCAGAATGCGATATCGAATGAAGAGTAAACCATCGTTTTTAGGTTCCTGCGGCATCCACCAAATTAAGCTTACATTAGATTGTGTTGAAGATAAACAAAACGGTGTGGATCTCATGTATGCTCTAGTTTAATTTAAAGCAGCAGGTACTGAAATAATGAGCAGAGTGGACAAGATACCGTTGTGACTGTTGGTTTTCCATGCATGCCGGGAGGAGGTGTCAATTGGATGCCATGGACTAAAACGAAACACGAAGACAAGAGGTGGTAGGTTTTTGATAGAAAAATGTAAAAGTAGCTGAAATAATTGTGGAATTAGGTTCTCTCTTTATGGGATTTTGAAGTAGGCCTAGAATATGTCTTGATCCCGATTTGTTGAAATATCTTGAGTTTCTGGGCCGGGCATGATGTCGACTAGTCATACAACGGCTTTGTTCAATGCAACGTTTTGTTCAACGTCTTTTTTCTTTTATTACACCAAGTGCATGACTGTACCTGTTCTAGGTGTAGACTGAAATTTTGCTTGCGCTCATGACATGTATACAAGAGAGCCAGGTTGCAACTGAATGTCATGCTTTGACGTCTATGAGACATTATCAACACCACAGCAAATCGTAATACGTACTTTAGACTAGGTACCAAAGCTGTCTCACATTACAATTGGCAAATATAATTCTCAACTCTGGTATCAAATTTAAAATAGAGTTGCATAGTTCTTATGTTGACTATTTTTTTGGCATATTGTGACAGGATATGATGAGATGCTCACGAAAGTAGGCAAAACTACCACTAAAAACCCAAACTAGACACAAATAACTATAAATTCATGAATTTTAAATAGTTAATATGCGCTCTGTCTTGTTTTATCCTCAAAATACGCTATTTTCAAAGTATTATATATATTTACTTTTAATAGACTACCATGAATTCCTTTCAGAAAAATCGGCTCGATGGTTTAGTGGTATAATTCTCGCTTAGGGTTATTCTAAGCACGTTTGCGAGAGGTCCCGGGTTCAATTCCCGGTTGAGCCCGTTTTTTTGTTTAGTTCTATTGTCTACTATGTAGGTGTATAATGTTGTTGATTGGTTTATTCCGCGGCCTGCTGTAATACTCCTGCCTCTATGTGTATTCTGGGTAGCGCTATACTATATAGAAAATATATGAGCCAAAAACTCACGTATGCATGCAGTGTACCTGTACGACAAAAGTCGGAAGGGACAAATGGAGAATAATCATCCAGAAAAGAGTGCATGACGGCATTGAGTTTCGGATGAATAGGGGAACGGCTATAGTTATTCCATGTATCCGAGGGTAGTTGGCCAGCCATAGGGCCTATGGACAAATTTACGATGGATGGAAAAAAAAAAAAAACGATATCAAAAGGCTAACTTTGTTGTATAGGCCACAAAAAAAAAAGAAAGAAAGAAGGAACAATATTGAAGAGTTTTTTTTTTAACGCCGGCCCAAGGCTACACATATGTATGACAAGAATTCGAGAGGAACATAGTTGAGAACTGTGACCATGTGGTTACTGCAGTGATAGAACAGAAAAATCCTTACAAGCATTTGAAAGTGGTCTTTCCATAATTTTGTTTTAGTGAACATGACGACTGTCGACTCTTTTTCGTCCGTCCTCGACAGGTATTAAATCTAAGGTCAGCTCATGAGCACCTAGGCTATGATCGATTTGCCGAAAGAACACGATTACGATTCCCCCCAAAACAAAACAAAAAATTTTATATTAAAAAGGATTTGTCTTGATCAGTTTCATGAGCCTGCAGGTAGCCTATAGCTATGCTATCTAGCGTAGCCGTTAGAATTAATTTGGTGTCCGGCTGGTCGGTTTAGTCGGTTGGTCGGCTAGTCGGCTGGAAGGAAAGGAAAAACCATTTTTTTTGTTTTGAGCGTGAACTGGCGTGCTTTGATTGTTGCCCACTGAGAGCTGATATGGACTTATTAGGCTACTTGTCAACTAGCTAATTGATCATGCAAATTTTATGAAAATGTCAAAATGAAATTTTTATTGTATACATTTTAGTTGCAATTAAAAAGTTATTACCCCAGACAAAATATTTTAATGATGATGATGTCGATGTCAATGATGATTGATTGATTGATTGGAATAAATTGTGGGTTATTAACAGTGAAAATGGGCCGTGTGGATGAACTCAGCTCACAAGAGACAAAAAACCTGGAGGGCGTCATTCAATCATAAAATCAAAACGGTTGTCTTTTAATGCCCCATTGGTCTATACATACAATGAGAGTAAGACCGCCGCCGCCCAAGCTTTTTATTTATTTATGTATTTTCCATCAATCATCATCATCCTCATGGTTGATATCATTTTAATGGTAACTATTTCTTGATCACAAAGTTTTCGGTCGTCGTTTTTTTTTTAATTTTTTCTTTTCGTCCGTTGAGAAACTGAGTGTGAATTTTTACCCCAGACTTGGCTTTGATCACTCTTTGACCAATGAAATCATACCGAGTCTTCCTTTTGAAAACCACTACAAACTTGTTCAATATCACTATATGTTAGAAACTGTGTGGAAAACCTTGACATATGTTTTCAAACTCGGACTGTAACGGCGGCGGCGTGTGAACAACGGCATCTTTATAACTATGGAAGTATAGATTACAGTAATGTCTCACTTTGTTTTATAGAATTACCTCATTAATGTCTTTGCTCACCTGTATTGTCTCTGAGACATGTCTGCTTTTGTCTGTTGCTTGTTCTGCCTTAGGCGGTGAATTTTGGATTACTGAGACCCTTTCGTCATCGGGTGGTTTTAACGTTTTCCGCATTTCATTTCACTTGGCCCCTACAGGGTAATCTTAAATTCAAGGTTTCATCAGACCAATCAGGTTCGAAAACGGGGTCTAGATCTACGAGGGCTCATGACACCCTTGTGTTACGTAACAGTGATATTTTACTTAATATTCAAATAGTTTCGATGGATCCTACTTGAGAGGATAAAACCTTTTTTTGGCTGCTACTGGTGATGATGCTGCTTCTGTTGGTGGTGTTGGTAGTGGTGGTGCTGCTTCTACTTCTAGTGGTAGCTATCGTCATGGTCGTTGCTGAGTTGTTCAATTGATTGATGATGCAACCTGTATAGTATATCGACAGTTGGGATTTGACCCTACCTGGTGTGGATTATTTGGCAGCACCTTGTTCTCCCTTAAAGTTGGAAAAGCTACTTTGACAATCGGTTCAAGTTTCTGGTACTACACTCCATGTCCAGCTACAACCACCACCACCACCATCAATGACCTATATAGATGTATTTAAATATATTCATGTCAGAAGTAGAACTATCATCATAAAAACCCATTAAAACCATTGGGCATTTTGATTGATTGACGATCGTTTGGCCTCTTAATATATGCAGTTCTTGGTATTTTTCCATGTTTTTTTTTTTTTTTTTTTTTTTTTTTTTTTTTTTTTTTTTTTTTTTTTTTTTTTTTTTTTTTCTGTATTTTTCTATCCCTCTTTTCTTTTGTTTTCAATACATTAATTTTTTTTTCACTATATAAACCTCAAATCTTCCGTCCATTTTTACTTTCCTTCCCTTTCTCCTTCTTTTTTTTTTGTTTTTTTTCTTCTTCAATCCAAAAGTCACAGCAGTTGGTTTCATAAGGTATATATCTCTCATCTACTACTCATTCTCTATTCATCATTCAATCATCCATCCAATCAATCCATCTATACAGCCACAACTCCTCATCCACCCATTCTCTCTCTCTCAGCCAATCGTCCCGCTAACCTTTCGCCTTCTAGAAAATTACAAAATGGCTTCTCTTATCAAGAACTCTTTCCGCCCCGCTGCCTCCCTGGCCAGCTCCACCAGATCTGTTGCCGCCATGGCTCTCAGAAACTACTCCTCCACTAAGGAGCCTGTAAGTTAATTACCTCTCTTTTATTATTATTGTTACATTACCTGGCTGCTTTTGCCTTCTCTGCGTGCGCCCTGTGTGTGCCCAACTTGTTTTGGAGGAAATGAAAACGTATATGGAAGATTTTGTATTCATTTTTACCCTGCCATGATGAATGTCTCGATTCTCTGGCGTGCAAAAAATCTCCGCTTGCGAATTTTCATTTTCATCCTCGGTTGCGTCTCCAGGATTTGACTTTTTGTCTTGCTGCGCCGCATGTGATTCGCCAATTCCCAAAAAAGGCCCCTCCTGCCTAGTCTGGCAATTACCCCCCCTCTGCATAATGAGACAACCACTAACGCATTCATCGTATAGACTCTTAAGGAGCGCTTCGCTGAGCTCCTCCCCGAGAAGATCGACCAGATCAAGAGACTCAGAAAGGAGCACGGAAACACCGTCATTGGTGAGGTCCTCCTCGACCAGGTCTACGGTGGCCAGCGTGGTATCAAGGCCCTCGTCTGGGAAGGTTCCGTCCTCGACCCTGAAGAGGGTATTCGCTTCCGTGGCAAGACCATCCCCGATCTCCAGAAGGAGCTCCCCAAGGGCCCCGGTGGTGACGAGCCCCTTCCTGAGGGTCTCTTCTGGCTCCTGCTGACCGGTGAGGTCCCCACCCAGTCCCAGGTTGAGGCTCTCTCTGCTGAGTTTGCCGCCAGATCCGAGCTCCCCAAGCACGTCAAGGAGCTGATCGACCGCTCCCCTCCTTCCCTCCACCCCATGGCCCAGCTCTCCATTGCCATCAACGCTCTTGAGACTGAGTCTACCTTCACCAAGGCTTACGAGAAGGGTGTCAACAAGAAGGAGTTCTGGCAGTACACCTACGAGGACTCTATTGACCTCCTCGCCAAGCTCCCTGCCATTGCTGCCCGCATCTACCGCAACGTCTTCAAGGATGGCAAGCTCGGCTCCACCGATGCCTCCGCTGACTACTCCAAGAACTTTGCCTCCCTGCTCGGATTCGGCGAGAACAAGGAGTTTGTTGAGCTTCTGAGACTCTACCTGACCATCCACGCCGATCACGAGGGTGGTAACGTCTCTGCCCACACCACCCACTTGGTTGGTTCCGCTCTCTCTTCCCCCTTCCTGTCCCTGGCCGCTGGTCTCAACGGTCTGGCTGGTCCTCTCCACGGACGTGCCAACCAGGAGGTTCTTGAGTGGATTCTCAAGGTCAAGGCCGATATTGGCTCCAACGTCACCAAGGACGACATTGAGAAGTACCTGTGGGACACTCTTAACTCTGGCCGTGTTGTTCCCGGTTACGGACACGCCGTCCTCAGAAAGACTGACCCCCGTTACACTGCTCAGCGTGAGTTCGCCCTCAAGCACATGCCTGACTACGACCTCTTCCACCTCGTCTCTACCATCTACGAGGTTGCCCCCAAGGTCCTCACCAAGCACGGTAAGACCAAGAACCCCTGGCCCAATGTGGACTCCCACTCTGGTGTCCTCCTCCAGTACTACGGACTCACTGAGGAGTCCTACTACACCGTTCTTTTCGGTGTCTCCCGTGCCTTTGGTGTCCTTCCCCAGCTCATCATTGACCGTGCTGTCGGTGCCCCCATTGAGAGACCCAAGTCTTTCTCTACTGAAAAGTACGCTGAGCTGGTTGGCTTCAAGTTGTAAGAGACTTTTCTGTGCTGAGCTCCCATTTGTATTTCATGTCCCTGCTTTTATGACTAGCTGATGTAAATTAAATTAAAATAAGATTTATTGACAAGCAATCTTTTTTCTTACAAGTACAGTACCGCGTGTAATCTTGCGCACTGACCTTTTTCTTTACAATGAGATTACAGAGGTAAACAAAGCCTAAACATTTAACCATAAAAAAAATCTGATAATAATAGGAATGATAATAATAATAATAATAATAATAGTAAATGATAGTAAAAAAAAAGGTGGATTATAAAAAAAAATTCGTTATAGGTGAGCGAGGCCGCAATAGACTAGCCCAGTCGTCATCAGGGCCTGCCTGTTTACAGAGTCTCCTCGACAAGCTCCTCAAACACGTCTCCAAACGTGTTTTCTCCGGAGTAGGTCACGTACAAGAACCCGTCCGAGTCCTTGTGCTCCTCATAAATGCCCGACATCAAGGCGGCCGTGGGTGGCAGAACGTCATCCACAAAAATGAAAACCGCCTTTTCGGGCGCCAGCTTGATGCGCTTGCGAATCACGTAGACAAACTGGCCCACAGTCAAGTCAGAAGGCACCAGGTACTTTTTCTTGTCAATGGTGGCAATGTCTGATTTCTCAACCTTTTCGCAAATGACAGGAATGCGGTCAGTGTACTTGTGGCGGATGCGGTCGGCCTCAGCCTTGCGGGTCTCGAAAGAGTGCTCGTCCTTAAACTTGGAACGCATGATGGAGGTAAAAGTGATAGCTTGTAGTGTGAGAGTGGGTGGGAGGGGTGCTATATATAAACGGTGTTAGTTGGTGGTGGAAGGGAAGAGGTGTTGGGTGGCGATAAGCAATTCGCAACACCAACAACAAGAGGTGGCTCGAGTAACCAACAAGCACAAACAGAGAGCAATGGGGTACCCTCAATTGATGAAAGCACTTACGTTTGGGGCTTGTAAAAGCTGAACTAGTTGGTAGAGTTGTGTAGTAAGAAGAAAACGTGCGTCAGTAGTCTGGGGTCAGAGTCAAGCAGCAGCACGATCAAACCAAGTCACAGAAAGGTTGAAAGAGGACAATCAATGGAGGTGAAAGCTGTAAGAAAGAAGAGAGCAGATTTGGAGAAAGAACCAAGAGAACTTGTATCCTTGTAGAAGAAGGAAAGTGGAAGAAGAGAAAGTAAGAAGGACGAAATGATATCAGTTGGGAATTTATACCATCAACAATGACTTTTACTATGATTATTATTATTATTATTTTTGTACATCCACATTAGCCGTACTTTACAGCCATCTCACCTGTTATGTTCACACATGGTTATATAGCCCTACCAGCCCACTTTGCTATCACGACAAACGCGATTTCTACTTCTCATCTCTCGCACTCTCTGCTACACTTTGTGGACTTCACTCTCACTTTGCTCCTCGTCATCTCATCTCACGTCACTCCCAGTCACCCCAAAGGTTTTGAGACTCGCCTTATCGTGCCAGGGTAGGGGCTGATAACACGCCCACCTGCCCATCGCCAACGTGACCTCACACTCTTTGTGAAGCCCACAGCGCACTGTGGAGAAGAGGCACGTTGCTCCTCCTAATATCACAGAGAGAGGCTTTCATAATAATTGTATGGACCAAGGATGGACGGCGGCTCTCCATCTGTAGTCGTCTTCAATGGACTAGGAGACGACGGCGATAAACGGAGCTTGTCGGGGTCAAATCCTCTGGTGGGGATCCTGGCCGCTGTCTCGGGCAACCTCATTATAAGCATAGCCTTGAATGTGCAAAGGTATGCGCATTTAAGACTCAAGGACCAGGTCAGCCTGCCTGTGACTATGGCCAGCGTTCCTGCTTTGGAAGCTGCTACTTCTACCTTTGCATCAACGACGACAGCCGCAGCTTCCAGCTCCTCAATGGCGTACCTCAAGAGCCGATTGTGGTGGCTGGGTGTCTTACTCATGACAATTGGTGAGATCGGCAACTTTATCGCTTATGGCTTTGCACCAGCTTCAGTTGTCTCGCCATTGGGCGTCCTGGCTCTTGTTTCGAATTGCATAGTCGCCCCTATATTCTTTCACGAGCGCATATCACCCCAGAATATTGCCGGTGTGGCGGTGACGATCTCGGGTATTTTGCTGATCATCTTTAGCGTTCAAACCGGAAATGACAAGAGTGTTCCTTTGTGGCGGTCTTTGACATCTTGGGCGGTTGAAACAGCATTATCACCACATGAGTTCATCATGTACTCGATCTCACAAACGGTGTTCAAGGTCTATGTGTTTGTGGTCGTGATGCTTATCGGCTTGCTCTGGGTTCAGACTACATACATTGATCCAGAGTCTACGCAAATACACAATCTTTTTGCTAATCTTGGCTTGGTTGCGTTGTTTGGGGCGTTCACTGCGTTGTCGACAAAGGGCCTAAGCAGCCTTCTCAGTTATTCCTTCGCTCAGGCTGTTGCTGATCCGCTGACATATTTACTCCTGGCAATCCTAGTGTCGACTGCTGTTGCTCAGGTTTTGTACCTAAACAGGGCACTTAAGTTATTTGATTCCACAATGGTACTTCCAGTTCATTTTGTGCTGTTTACGATATCGGTCATTGTCGGATCTGCAATCATGTATCGCGACTTTCAGCACACTGATTCCGGGCACTTGGCTCTCTTCTTTGTAGGGTGCCTGCTGACATTTTGTGGAGTCTGGATTATTACTTCATCTTCTACAAAACCAGTTGACCCTTCACCAGAAACACAGCCCTTGCTTGTAGAGCCAGAACTCCTTATTCCTACTCGCGGGCACCAGAAACGACCCTCCTACTATACTTCTCCTTCTACTACCTCCAACTCACTACTTCCATACCGCAAATCCGGTCATTCCCACTCTAATAGTCTTCCCAACTTTTCCTTTACAGCTTCTTCTTCTTCTTCGCCTTTGCTGGTACCGAGTACAAGTACCAACGCATCTGCAGTATCTTTCTTCAAACCTTATACCACAGATGTCCCCACTAACAATGCTGCTGGCAGCAGTTGTGTACAGCCTATTCATGCTTACCTGGGGATTGCTCATGACAGCCCGACTAATTCGCCTGTGACGTGGACGTCATCGGGTTTCTTTATTGGAACCGTGATGCAGGCTCGGCGCAGTCTAGAGCTACTGGGTGTATTTAACAATTCTCCCCCGACAACCGCAGAACCAAGAAGACGCGAACCAAGGTCTCGGCCATAATAGCGAATTCTAGCATACAAAAGTGTATATATAAGTTATGTAGATTGAAATGAATTGTAATGAACAGACCAGAGTCCAAAGCTTTGGTGAAACCAGGAACCGACCCACTCGCTGCCGAGAGCTAGCTCGCCAAGGAGAGTACTAGGTTTCTTGATTACGCTTTCTGTGCTTGATCCAGCATACAGTAATTTAAACAGTTTCTCATCTCACTTTGGTAGATTTGCTGGAAGCTCCCTTGCAATTCCATATGACAGAGCTTTACTCTTTGTTATCCCATAGGAACAATATTGTTTTCTTCACACAACCCCTCTAACCTTTTTAGAATAGGCACCTTATTCCAGCATAAATTGTGTGGGGAATGCGAGAATGTTGGAGGATTTCCATAGTTTATCCTTAATTTTAATAAATAAAAAAAATAAAATCACAATAAAAAAAAATTCGTGGTGTTCACGCATGCGTTGAGATATATCAGTGGACACACCCCACCCCTTCTCTCCCTGTTTTCTTTCCCTTTGCTCTGCCCAAACTCCACAAACACAACAAGATCTGTTCAGAATGGCTGGGTTTTTACCCCCTCCAGAGCCTCTCTCGCCGATCAGAAGTTCGTACTTCGGAATTGGAAGCAGCGACCTGTCGTCGCCCACAGAGGAGTCTTCCCCGTTTTCGTTGTCGGCAAGAAACTCAAGCAACCTCAGTCCAGACGAGTCGACAGATCGACATACAGTAGAACGCCCTTCTGTCTCACCTGCACCGGAGATCCCAGTACAGTAAGTATATACCATTGTTAGGTACTCTATGTTGACATTATGTCTAGATCTTGGGACAACCAGCACATTAGGGAATGGTTGGAGAGCTTAAATTGCGGCGCTTACACTAGGAACTTTGAAGGTATGCCCCTTGTACAAAGTTTGGCCATGCAAGTACTAACTGCTCTTGAATTAGACAATAACATTGTGGGAGAAATCTTGCTGGAATGTGACGAGACAGCTCTCAGGGACATAGGAGTCCGCAAGGTGGGCGATCGAATCAGGATCCATCAAAGCTTGAAGACCCTGAGAAGAAAGACGATCCAGACACCGCATCAACGCTTTTCACTAGCACTCAATACTCTTGACAAACAAGCCACTTCAACCTACTCAGTCCCAGCTTCGTCAAATCGACAAAGCGCGAATAGCATACTCAATCAATCTAAACATTTGCTGGGCTCGCAGCATGGATCCGGCACCTCATCGCCACAAGATGTATATTTTGGAGCCGGCCAGCAACCACGATCTGGGCTCAAGTCGGCTACTGCATATAGTGCACCAAAGTCGGCTACTTTGACACCAGGTATGGCAGCGGAACTGCGACCCTTGCATTCTCAGAATCCTTCCCCTGATGCTGAGAGTGGCACGGTGCGAGGCATTCTGAGTATGGACCAAGTCAAGCAGAGCACAGTCAAGTTCATCTATAGCCAAGGCATCAGCAAAACCGTTAATATTGACGGGTGCTTCAACGGCGAGTCGATCAAGAGAAAAGCGCTCAAAAAGTCAGGCGTCAGGGATTTGCCTGACAACTGGGTGGTGTTTATTGCAGATAACGAGCTAGGAACTACGACACGGCAGGTTTCTGATCTCGAGCTGGTTACTATTTGCCATGGCATGGACCGTAAGGAGCGCAACAGACTGATATTGTGCCCCGCGAATGGCACTGGTCCCTCTGTCAAACAGCTCGCCAAGTCGCAGCAAATTATCCGCGAAAGCCACAACCTCGAGCAGCAAATGGCGGGGGCATCGTCGCCGTATCCCCACAATAATGATAACGACTTTAATGATTCGACTTACAAAGACTACACCGACAGTATGGCCAAACTCAAATCCCCCAGCACTATGGATGACGCCCCCAAGGAAAGCAGCACCAAAAAACGGCTCCGCAAGTTTTTTGGCCAGCGCCCGCCCAGCGAGCTCATCTCGCACAATCTGCAGGAGTACTTCCCGGAAGCAGGACCCGCAGTACTCAAGGAGACGATCCGCAACTCGATCATGTACAAGCGTATGTCGCGCATGTCGCGCATCAGCCAGCGTTCGTCGATTGCGTCAGCCTGGACGTACCAGGACTATGGCGAGGCGGCCCCACCGCTGCCATCGGTGGATGATCTCATTCCTCCGGGTATGCATTATACGGAGCGGCCCCTCTCGAACGCATCGCTGAGTACGACGTTCAGTATTCCCAAGGCGGCAGCGCCTGCGCCTGCGCCTGCGCCGCAGCCGAGACCGAGGGACCGCATGTCGATGCTTAAGAACCGGGCGTCGCTCAACAAGCGGGATAGTGTGCTGTTTATGGATAACCAGCAGGAGGAGGCAGATGAGGCCGCTGAAGAGTTGGCAAAGGTCTCCGAGGAAGCAGATGTTGAAGAGGACAATAAGGAGGACCCTATTGAGGAAGAAGACGAGGAGGACTCGCCGACGGCAGAAGAGGATTTCTTGGTTGCTTTCAACCGCGAGCAGTCTGGTCCTTCACGCTGGATCAAGGGTACCTTTATCGGATCTGGCAGTTTCGGCACGGTATACCTGGGCATGAACTCCGTCACCGGCGAGCTGATGGCCGTCAAGCAAGTCGAAATGCCGTCCGGCAACAAGGAGACCGAGCAGAGAAAGCAGTCCATGATTGACGCCCTTGAGCGGGAGATGAACCTGCTCCGCGACCTGCAGCATGAGAACATTGTGCAGTACCTCGGCTCCAACTCTGAGGGTAACTTCCTCAACATTTTCTTGGAATACGTGCCCGGCGGCTCCGTGGCCACGATGTTGACCAACTACGGTGCCTTTGAGGAGTCCCTGATTCGTAACTTTGTGAGACAGATTTTGAACGGCCTGAGGTACCTCCACGAGCGCAGCATCATCCACCGCGACATCAAGGGTGCCAATGTACTTGTCGACAACAAGGGCGGGATCAAGATCTCCGATTTCGGCATTTCCAAAAAGATCGAGGCGCGCTTGCTGACCGCCGAGAACAACCGGGTGTCTTTACAAGGTTCTGTGTACTGGATGGCCCCCGAGGTCGTGAAGCAGACGTCGTACACCCTCAAAGCCGATATCTGGTCGCTGGGGTGCCTGATTGTCGAGATGTTTACAGGCACGCACCCGTTCCCTGAGTTTAGCCAGATGCAGGCGATTTTCAAGATTGGAACGTCGGCGACGCCAACGATACCGGCGGAGTGCTCGGAGGAGGCGAAGGAGTTTTTGGGCCAGACGTTTGAGATTGATTTTAATAAGAGACCGACGGCGGAAGAGTTGTTGAAGCACCCGTTTTTGAAGCCGTTGTTGTAATGTGAGACCAGGCAGGGCAAGATTGATTGTGATGTGTTTTTGAATTTGCTTGATGTATGTTTGATTTATGTTCTTACTTCTTGTTTATATTGTTCGTTTTTTGTATATTAGTTTTATCCAATTGATCTGTCTGTGTTTTAATGAATCAATCTATCGTGATGGTGAATGATCTACTAGTTCTGAAATGGTTAACAAAAAGACATTGATTCATATCTCTATATTTAATTTTTCAACTAAAAAACATTCAATCATGAAAAAAAGCACAATAACTCTTGAAATGCAAAACAGTCTGTGTCCTAGACTACCACGCAAATGACTCCTCAAAGTACTCGACTCTGTGGCTCACAGTACCCAGGTTCTTAACCACGCTCGCTCTCGCATCATCGTTCATGCCAGGAGGGCCGCAACTCAGAATACCAATACTCGAGTTCGATTCCTGGATATAAGAAGTAACGAGCTCGTCGATATTGGGCAGCATGTATGTCGCGTTGTAGTCCTTCAGCTTGCCAGCCGAAGCCTCCTTCTCGGAGTCAGCATCAGCAATGGATGGAGTCGTGGTCGGGACTTCCTCGCTGCTTGAGTTGCAGCATGTAGTAGGATCGGGGATGCCCTGGTGCGTGATGAACACGCGGACATCAATGTCGCCTTCTTGGGTCAGGTAGTCCATCTCCTCGCGGAACCAGATAAGCTCGTCGCGGTTACGAACAATCCAGATGAACACCACGCGCTGCTTCTCAGCCAAACCAGCGCGCTTCAGGCTGTCCACGTAGCTGTACGTGGCAGTAGCACCGATACCGCCAGCAATGAAAACCATGGTATCGAACTGGTGCACAGGGAAAGACTGGCCATAAGGACCGTCCACCAATAGCGGGATCTCAGCAACGCCAGAGGGCACATATGACATGAGGTTAGCGTAGGTCTTGGTGATACCGTTTCTGGCTCTGATTGCAATCACCATCTTGTTTTCCTCACCAGGGACCGGCGACATGTAAGATGAAAACGGGTGCGACTGCCAGAAGCAGTTCAGCTTGAGCAGGTGGATATACACATGAGCACCCGGGTTCACGTTGTACCAGTTCGAGTAGTTGATCTTGAGCTTCATGATGTTGTGGGGGTACAGCTGGATCTGAGCCGAGGTAGTGAGGCCCGACACGAGAACGCGCACAATGCGCATGGCCCGGTCAAAGCCCCAAATGGCGACAGAGGCGTACATGAGGTAGATGTAGCCCGATCCGTGGGGCTTGATGTGCCACCAGGTGCCAGCTACAAACACGGAAACAAAGATCCAGTGCATGATCAGGAAGAACTCGTGCATGCGGTCGCGGAAGGCACGGTAGGAGAAGAAAAGAATCAGGGCACCAACTACGGCAGCAGCAATGCCCCAAGCGTTGTTGGACTCGGCCATTTGGGCTGCGTAGTTGCCTTGCAGGTTGTAGCACTTGGTGAAGGCGACTCCGTGGATAAAGACGTCAATGTACATGCCACGGGAGACCCATCTGTGGTAGACGTTCATGGTTTCAAAGGACCAGCCGGTCAGGGTCAGTAAGAAGTTGTTGCGCCCCGCAAACAGAATCAACAAGGGAATGTGGTACAAGGACATGATGCCGGTGCGGTCACCGAGAAAGCGGGACAGCTGCATGCTCTTTGTGGGGTAGCGAATGTTGCCGTCAAACAGATCGTACTGCACACACACGAGAATGAAGTGGAGCACGCCGTACCCGATCAAGACCAGAGACTGAGCGCGGGTCGGCACCGCCATGTTGAAAATCTTGTATGCCTTGACGGGCGACGAGTGGGAGTGTCCGTATGCAGCTGGCAGAGCGATATTCTTTCTAAGGCTGATCCAGAGCGGGCTGTTGAGAGAGTATGCAAATCTGGGGGCTATTTTCTTGACAATGTTGACGATGGCGCCGGCGACGAGGATAACGCCCCAGTAGGCCATGATGACGCCGCCAAAGAGGTGCGCAATGTACCTTTGGAAAATAGGCGCTCTCTGGGTACGGATCTGGAGCAGCAGGTTTTGTTCAGTTGCCAAGACCGGGTTGTAAAGTGTTCCTTTCTTGCCGGTGACGTTTGCCATGGGCACAAAGTAGTTTCCGTTTGTTGCGTTCATGAGCATGTTATGCAGGTCATCATGGGTCAGAGTCACGCCCATCGGTTCGCAGAGCGAGGAAATTGTGTCCATTGCTCTTTGCTGTTCCACCATGGGGGTCTGCGATCTCGAGACACAGTCCATCCAAGACGCAAGGTATTCTTTGCTGTTGCAAGTACATTTGGTCTTCGTCATGCCCTTGGGGCACTGGAACGTGAGCTTTGAGTAAGTTGCGTCGCAACCTTTGTAGAGAGCATCTTTATTGGCAGCGGCAGCGGTAACGGTTGAAGTTAAAGCGGCGAGGCCTGTCAACAGGGACAGAGAATGAGACAGTTTCATTTTGGAGATCGATTTTGCTTTTTGAAATCTCTAAAAGAAATAAAATGAAAATCTCGATCGGCAAAGCGAAGGAAATGAAAAGAAGAGGAAACAGGAAGGTTTAAGTATTCATTTAGCAGTTAATTCAATCTTTTTTTTCATACTGTTTCATACTTTTTATTATTTTTATTTTTTTTTTTTCGCTATTTCAAAGATATCCAGTACTGCCTGAGAGATGTTGTTTATAATTTCTTTTTTTTTCTTAATTTTTAAGTTTAAATTCGCTTTGGGAATGAAATTTTGCTCAAAAGTCAAGGATGGAATTACTCAATTGGATGAAAATCATAAAAAAAGAAAAAAATCATGGAGATGATTTGTGTCTACCAGTAAAAAAATATTTGAGCACATTTCATACAACACAAAGCGGATATCAAACCGACGTCGACGACATTTCGACAACTTCAATAATCCATTGCTATGCTTCAGAGGATACTAGGATCCAAGGGGATTGAAAACAAAAGATCCCGAACGTCCATGGAACAATGACAAATTCATTTTCAGTTTGTCTCAGTAATTTAGAAAGTCAAATCAATCAGTTTGAGCACATTATTGGCTGTAGTAGGTAATAGGTAAAGATTATCTGGATAAGATGATCTTTATAGTTTGCAATTGTCAACCAGTAGGAAACAGTTCAATGAAAATGACAGCTGTTTGTTATTCCAAAGAAAGATATCGAGGAAATGAGCTACAAATATTGGGTTTTGATGTTCTATAAAAGACATGAGTGTTTGGAGTGTGCTTGTCGGTCCACTTGGTATTTTGTTGAGATCTGATCTGGGAGAGATCAAAGAACTATACTTCATCACACACAGAGAGCACTCAATTGACTCTCATTTCATTGTCTAAGACTTGTACGATATTTTAAAGATCAGATAAACCTAACAAAAAAAAAAGAAAATGATATATTTCATAACGTTCTCCGGCTTTTCTCGTCATTGATGAGGGGCATGATTTATGGTTTGCTGGTCAAGGTACCGAACCAACTCTTTCTGCCCGTCTATTCAACTTTAAATTTCCTAATCTTGAAAATCAAACTTTGGGATTTGAGTTCTGTGATTGGCTCATCAGTAGATCAAACCTATTTTGGATGTTATCAATCAGTCTAGATCCATAAATCTATTGGTCAACAAGAGAATACGAGGCATTGAATGAAAACAAAGGATTACAAATGTTTGCATTGGCTGAATGACAACTTGGCTTTTGGACTTGGCTTCGCTTCCAAGTAACCATTGCAAAATACTATAGCTGGATAGCTGTTGACAATGGTTTCAATTAGCCCTCATCTGATTGCACACAAATGATGATGATGATGATGTTGGTTGTTGTTTTTTTGCTTCGTAAAAATTAATGAGCTCACCCATCTCTCTCAGATTGATCTGCGCAAATAAATCTACACCTACACATACTCACCACTACACACCCACATAACAGGTTGAGCAAATTAACCATCAGATTATGGTGGTTTTTTTTTTCTTGTTTTCAGTTTGGTCTTGCCTAATTAGGAAAGTCTTAGATTTGGGTTTCCTATTGGGTAATAATAGATTTGAGCACAAAAATCAAACAATTTTCTCGGATCCATATCAAAGGATTAATGTGAAGCAAATTGTTTTCATATATATATAAATACGGAAACAATTGTGGCTAATAAGTAAAATGTATGAGAATTCTTGAGCATTGCCTTGTTGTCAAGCAAAACTTTTAGTGATTTGTAAGGTTTACAAAGAATTAATGCTCTCTTCCTTCCTCTGTTTGAAACGATACGTACTCCACAATCATGTCAACTAAATCATGCTATATTCACAAACTATCAAAGTACTTGGTTGGTATTTGTTTTCGTTATATCCATATAAGTATACGTAAGTACCATGGCCAGTGATTGTCTTTGTAGACCCCAAACAATTGCGGTTCGTATTAACCAGCTAGCTCTCAAGGCTCGAACGTTCTCTTGTTGCTCCATGGAGGCGTGTATTCATAAATAATTGACACTAGTGCACAATGTCGCAATCATGAAATCATAGAATCTTCACTTTGCTTTCGTATTATTTATTCTGATTCAACAGGGTTGATAAGCGCACGATGAGCTAAAATCACGTGGAAGGCGGTGAAACCCGCAGTGTCAGAAATACGAGAGTCATATATAGCTATAGACTGCTAAACATGGGCTAAGCAGATACAAAATTAATTCAGTAGTAATCATGACAAATGAAATAGTTATGGGTTGATGTAAAAGGGCTTCGATGATTCAAAGACAAAGTGATATCTGATTCAATGCTGATAAGAAGATGCATTGCTTCGACCTTCAATTTTAACTCAAGGTTGTTATTGAAACAGATGGATCTAATTTTCAGGGTTCATGACCATGCTTGTGACGTTCTTAATGTTAAGAAGCAAGGTTCAATTTTGGTGCTAGCGTATACGTGAAAAAATTGAGTGAGTTTCGTTTTCAGACTCCAAGATTAAGCTCCGCTCCGCTCAGGCTTTCAATGATCGTTAGATAGGTCTACCAAACTGAAGACCCATATTGAACAGTAATGACCCCACTTATGAATAGACTAAGAAACCACCGTTGATGCATTGCATCTGTCAAGTTGCATTTAAACTCTAAGGGTTCAATTGCCGGTTGTGTAGTCAATTAAAGTCATCAATTGAGCAATTACTGATAACAGTCAGTCAATTTGATGACATGATCTTTAACAGTCGTCGAAACCGCTTAGCTTTACCTCGCGTGCACTTCTCGTTCACTGTTGGTCGAGTTTAGGATCGGGATCAGTTTGAAAAATGTGTGTCCCTGGAACCCTAAGACCACAATTTGCTCACTTTCAATCTTTTGTGGTGGAGGCATAAGAGTGAATGCCGTTCGACATTCTGAAATTGGTGAATCTATATATTCCCTTTGATTCACTGTATACGGGAAGGATCCCACCAAACGACAACCGTTATTGTAGACATGGTCGATAGAGATGGACGAACGAGATGATCAGCTTAGATAGAGTTTGAATCGGCTACTCATGAATCATGTCTTTCAATAGATCACGTGTCTAACGTCTTTTTTTAATTTGCTCGAGAAGAGATCTTATAAGACCTTTGAGGAAGTCAAGGTGAGAACTATTAAAAATTGGCATAATATGATAGGTAGACTGCTTGTATACCTATGGTATTATTGCCATTTCAGACGTTCCACACGACAGGGACAGAATTAAAAGCTTACGCTGACTGCAGGCAAGAGATAACGAGCAAATTAAAAGAGCTCATGACACGCACTCCATCTAATTTCCAGTTAGGCTTAAATTAGAGTAGGCCTAGAGACTATACGTATACACATATATATTTCCAACCATGCAGAGTTTAGTTTAGATGGTAACTAAACATGTCTTATGGCGACTTCTTTCCTTCTGTGATATTGAGTGGGGTGTTGCAAATTTGCTCAAGCTAGCTAACAGGCTTAGTGTTGAATTAAGCAGGTGGGACACTATTTGCGCACAAACACACAAACATGATTCTAGATATTAAGACAGTCTTGCTCATGAAGGCAGCTAACAGATTGAAATGTCTGGCAATAGAAGCTCTGGTACGGTTTTGATGCTAATCTGTATAGTTCAGTTCTTTAGTGGCAGAGATACAAGGTTTTACTTTTGTTAATATTCGGTATAAGATGAAATCTGCCTGGTTTTCTAATCCTTACTATTATGCTATTGTGATTTGACTGTTTGTAACTCAAAGCCGTTTCAAGTCATTCTTGATTTTCTACTATAGTCAATCATACACATTCCATGCATACAGGGTTGTTTAACTCCTCCTATAAAATGAGGAGACCAGCCAAACTAAATCTCAGTCCATAAAAGTAGATTAAATAGTTCTAGAGATGATGGTTGAATACTTGAACTCACTAGTGAATTTTTTACCTTGAAAGGTGTTCTAGTAACCTATAATAAACCATTAAGTTAAGTTGTGCAACGCAGAACCTCAAACAAGAAATCTCTTTCTTCTAGTCAATCAGCAAATCTATTCTTTCAAACAATGAAAATTCTTCTCATTTATATAAGTAGGTCAAGTTTACTGGGTTTGAAGCAAAGTGTATAATTGATAAAAAGGAATGAGTTACAATTAGATCAATAGGCATCATTTACCTCTAGTGTGGTGGAACTATATATACTCAGAGCCTCCTTTACTTCAGTACAGAGCTACTGCCTTAGAGGTACTAGGAGATAAGTCGGTTCCCGACCCGGATTGCCTCGAGTTAAGTTGATTACTGCACGATTAACTTGATGCAAGAGAAACCCTAGGTAAGATCATCGAACCAAAATAGAGGGCAGCAGTATATCAGAGGAGCGTTATGAGATGAGACATATCTCGGATCCCTGATACATAAAACCTGATGCAAGGGACTGGCAACGTGAAAGTTCCAGAGTATATGGGCAAGATACAGAAACATCTAGCACTAGGCACTCTAGAGATATTGAGGTGTTTAAAGTCAAAGGTTCTCGTTATTTCGATAAGACCAGTACTGTCCCTCGAACCTCTACACAAGATGCATATTACCAACCAACCAAAGTTTTTTGGTTTTTCCTTATATTTTCCTTTTCTTTGGAATCTGGCATGACTTTGATTGATATGAAGCCGAAATGACTTATGAGATCAATCCATGACAGAGGTGGGTTTGTTAAGTGCAAAATAACTGTAAAAGAATGTTGATTTGCAAACTCGCAGTTGAATATTGACGAAAAGGCAAAGTAAGATCTTGCCCTGTGAATACGCAGATTAAGATCTTTAAACTTATGTTTTGAACTTTGAATTCAAGAATCAGAAGGGATGAACAAACAAAGGTTTACATCTGGTAGTGTCTGTATCCAGCTTATGGTCGACACAAGACAAAGTGAAATGTGCGTCTCACTAGTTACACCTTCGATCTTACAGCTTTAAGCGAAAACTTTGATGTATTAGCAGTTGATAATAGTCAATGTCACAAAGTGCCTGCTAAGAATAACTTGACAAAATTGGGAGGAAGGAGCCGAATTTTTTACCTCTATTGTGAGAGTTTATCTTACTGACTTTCATATCAGAGAATACTGAAATGTTCAGAAGTGAAACTCGCGAATGAATAGTGAAGAATAAGAATTTGACCAGAACCAATTCAATTTAAGGTACGGGAATTTTGAAGCCCCTTTATCATTGAGCATTTTACTGGCAGTTATTTCAGATGAGCTGTTTGTACTGTTCAAAGAAGTCAAATCCTCAAGATAAGGAAGTGTTGTGAGTTCCAAAGTGCTTTCTGGACAGTGATATATTATTATCTCGACATTATGCCTGTCCTTAGACAAAAGTTGAAGACTCGGATTAGCAACATAGGGAGTTATTTTCAACCCTACCTGAATTATCAACGTTTACGATGAGTGGAACAGGATATCTATCAAATCACTTGATACAGCTAACAGAATGACCTTCTATAAAAGTTTGGGAATCATCAACTCGACCACTTTTGCTTGAGATTCATTTTCATCATATGTAGTTTAGTCTTAATAATTGCATTCACAACGTTACATTTTGTAAAGATATACCTATGATCAATAAGCGGATTGATTCAATTGGCCCTTATGTGGTGAAAATAATATCATCTTTGTTGCAGTTCAATCAAACGTTAGCATCTTCATTTAGGACCTGCAAATTAGCTATAGTAGGCGGCCCACCGCCCTCACTGTGCCCTGACCCTACTACTGGACTGCAAATACACACAACTGATAATGAGACTTGGTAGGCCGTCCAGTGAAGGATATCGTTCCCTCATACCAAGTACTCTAAGTGAACCAGACTAAGCCTCAAGGTACGAATCCATCTTACTATCGGTCATCTTCTCAACTGCGTCTGGTATACTCTCAACTACACCCCGTCCAAGGTTGGTACACATAGGAACAAATATTGATCATTCATAGTTGTAATTATCCGTTATTAAAACAATGTCCTCCAATACGCCTCCAGAATCGGATTCTAGTTCAATCCATGTCCCTGTCGCGGCCCCGGTGGTCGACAAAATTACAACTCCGGGAACTCCTGTGGAAGCGCTAACGGACACCGGCCCCTTGGGAGCCTCCCAGGCGCCTAACCGGAAAATTCTGGAGATGAAGAAAAGGAATATGAAAAAGAAACCCATTGGACCGGATCTCTTCAAGGAAAAACGCCGCAAGAAAGCTCAATTGACCGCGGCCCGAGTCAAAGCCAAACCTCGCGGTCCCATCCGACCTACTATAGCCCGTCCCTTCTTGAAAAAGCCTGGAGCTCCTGTTCTCTCTAAGACTGAGGCACCTTTCTCCTCTACATTTGACAGGGTGGATGAGTATGTATCTAACTCTCCCGACTCGGATACCGCAATACCTTCGGCCCAATGTGGTACTTCCAGCGCGCTTACGGCCCCTTCTGGAACTTTAGACTATGAGTTCCAGCCCCATTGGACTAGAACCCTCAAACAAGTGTGTATGACGATTGAAGACGTTGGCAAAAACAGCGGATACTTTTTGCCCTTCTAAGGCCAGCAGAACCCGCTTAAAGTCATCCCTCTCGCGACAAAACACAACAAGAATTTTGCCAGATTTGTCCGGTCCACACCCTTCCAACCCTACAATTCTCCTAAAAAAGACTTTATTCTCTTCTGCATGGAGCTCCGTGTGTATCTGCAAGGTCACTTGTACGAGGAGGCTGCCATCTCAGCTTCCCAATACACGGCCTTGCTACGCAGTCACCTTACTGGTCTAGACGACTGCGGGAAACTGGGCCCCGCTGAAATCTTGGAGGAGTACCTGATTCGCTTTTACGATCTGGAACAAGCGGCTCGTGACTACCACTTGTTCATGAAAGACTCATACCTCGGAGCCCTCCTTGGAGGATTGAGTCCAGTACCCATGATTAAAATGCTAGACAAACCCATACACAAACTATGGATTATGCTGTACAAGTATGACAGATCTCTCAGACCCGCCTTGATTCGGAGGTTCAGCGCCATTCTCAACCATGCATCCTTACCCCGAGAGATATCGGAAGATCAATTTGCCGAAATCGCTGCCTTCATGATTGCGGCAACCCGCACGCGTTCTCCCTATACGCGCGAAGCAGTTACTCGTCCGTGGCCTAGCCCCCGGAGGTTCAAGTCCAAACGCTGGCGGGGCAACAGAGACTGGAGACCTGTAGAGACTGACAGACACCGTCACCAACAGGCCTTCGTAGATCACAGAAATTACAGAGGTGAATCCTACTTTAGGTAGTCGCAAATGAAGAACGTTACACCTTTGACGTTAACGCAATAAATCAGTCATTTGTATTTAATCATCACTCGACTTTTTGATTCAATTAGTTGAAAAATAAATCTTTTCGATGTTCAATCCTGGCATCGAATTTTCGTGTACCACCAAGGGGCCGACTTCATACTGAAAAAGAAACCTCTTAAAAAACTAGCTCTAAAGATGAAAACTCTAAGCCACAACTAATATCATCATTTAGCTGTCTATTTAGCTGTATACAGGGCTAAGGACCACTTTTCTAGGTTCTAAAATTGGATGGGCAAAGGGAGCGATCTATTACTTGCTATCTGACTCCGCTACATATAAATAACGTATTACCATAATGCAACAAGATTCACATCTTCAAGAAATCCTCATCCAATTGATAAACATGTAGTGTGACAATCAATCATTATTTCTGTGTGAGATTAGAGATAACATATTGTTTAAGTCATGTTAGAAGACAGTCGAAATTAATAAGATTATCAGGACCCAAAACCCACTCTGTCAATTGAGATACCCACATTAGTTTGAGAACATCAGATTTACAGAGTTTACTATGCAATTTATATTCAAAGTTGAAATATGATTTTGATATTAAAAAAAGCTTTCATAATGTGTATATGATTCAACTTATTTCCCAAGTATTATTCCTGTCATAAGTTGGTTTTTGTTTAGCTCGGTTATGAAACTTTGACGCTCACATGTTTATGAAGAGATTTTGAAACGAATTCAGTATTATATTTGTTGAAAAAAGCAGCTAGATTGAAGACAGAAAAGGTATATTTCATGTAGCGTGTATACCCTCAGTTGCATCGTTCATTAAATGTTGTAACGGTAATTATACCAATCTAAGAGTAAGAATATGTTATGCAACTGCTACATATCTACATAGTCTTCTTTCTTGCATAATGGCTCCAGAAAATTGTGCCTTTTCTGAGAGAATGCGAAATATTGTTATTTGTATATTCATTGATTGAACAATGAAGCTACGATAGTAGGTCAAACTGAACAATATGTATAATATGTCATATTTAGTTACTGTAGTTGCTTTGATTGATGTATGTCTCAATTGCCATTGCCATGAAATAAAACTTGGTAAAAATTTACTAAATTCAAACTTCTTTTATTTTAAATCGTGAAGTTTACTACCTGTGTTAAATTTGAACTCAGATTTTGTATTTTCTTGACAGATTCTTCTCTTCAGTAGTTGTTCTTTTATAATACTTGGTGAGCAGGGTCTTTCCTGTTTGAGAATCTATTGGAATTGATACCTGGCTTGCTGAGATTCAGTGATACAGACTATGGCTTTTCCAAAACGAAGACAATCTTTACGGAATCCTTATCAACAATTTCTATCTAAAATATGCATTCCCTTGATATTAAGATAAAAAGGAAACACTCAGACTTTGTGTCAAATACTTTACTAGTAGGACCATAAATACTGAGTTCCAATTTTCAGTTATCTAACAATAATTAGAGAAATCTATCTTGAATGAGGTACGCACATAGATGATACTCAGTTGGTTTGAATTCAGCTGATCCTGTTGTATATATGAGATTTAATGGATAGGAGAGGAGAAGCAAGACTTTTACATGTTTTTTTTTTAACTTTCAGATGAACTTAACTTCTTCAAAGCGCACTTCAATTGAGGTATAATTAAGCTGTCTTCATTGCTATCCAATAGTTGATGGAAATCTAAGATACTTTAACCAGGTCAACAATTGGAAGAATTATTATAAGACTAACAAGCATTTGTATCTTGCTTGGTTCATTTTAGACTTTCAATACGACTCTTACCGTAAATTTAAAGCTGAGCATTCATAACTTGGAATATCGACAAAAATATATTGACACCGATGTCATAATTCTTTGCAATGATCACTTCAAGTTTCAATATTTTCATAGACTATTTGTCACTTATAATAAGTAACTAAGCTAGCTATTAAAAAAAATGAAAGTGAAAAAGATCTGTCAGCACAGTGGATATATATAGTAGCTGTCCTTGAAAATCTGGGTAAAGTGGTATTAATATGAAGGTAGAATGGCGATGATCATGGGTAAGGTTACGATCATCTTCGATTTCCAACTTTTGATCTTGATTGATTAAAGCTTGTCTAAGACGTCATATCTAGCTAGCAATGGCATATGAATTGCTTTGGTTGCTGACACATGTAGCCCTTCATCACAATTTTATAAAACGCGACCTGAGTTCTGAACTGGTAACTTAAACCCTTTGTTTAGGTAACTTGAAGCTGTATATCGCGTCTGGTGATCTACGTTCGCATCAAGAGTCCTCACAATAAAATTCTATCCCTGCGATAACTATACGATGAGACTGACAGAAAATTTACAAAAAGACTTATCTAGCTACGGTTATGCGATCATCAGTAGCAAGCCAAACAGCAAGCAATCTGTTTACATTCTCGGAACGTGAAAAAGCAGAGTTTGACTAGGACAATCAAATAGGTGAGATCTATTGGTGGTGACTTTCTCTTGATCCAACCGTTGTGACTTAGAGGCGCTTTCTTACCCATGAATATTCCATACATATCTTATGCTTTGGATGAATGTACGATTGATGTGGCACTGTCACTTGTAAGTAATCTTTGAATAGTCTCTCGTCAATTCTATCGACAAAAGTCCAAATCTCAATTGTGTGTTAGAATAACTAACACTTGTAATGCCTGAATATCCCTCGTTGAAGGTGATTCTCGGAAGCCTGGAATGTAGAAAGTCTACTCAGCGAGCAAATTGGCACGAACTGTGAGACACCAAGTGTTTTCAATATCTACTCAACTCCAAATGGGGTCTTTAAGCATGAACACAAATTGCATATATGCAACAGTACTGCACAGCCTGTGGGGTCCTAATGCAAATATCCAATATTTACATGTTCCTAAGCAAGGCTGCTTTATCAATTCAGGTCTTCACTTAACGGCATGTAGTTCGCATGCAAGTTTTTGACAATCACATGTTATTGATGTTGAGGTCTCAAATAACCTATGGACCCCTGTGGTTGATTCAAAGCTCAACTGCACCTGCTTTAGCGCCCATGGAGAACGCTTGGGCATATTTTTTATTAAGCCTACTAGTAAGAAGACGACATGAAATAGAACTATTGATCAAAATGCTGGTTCATGGGATGGTGTTGAAGAAGAATCCTGACTATTCATGAGCAGCTTAACTAATTGTTGAATAAAAACATCTTGCGCATGAGCCCAGTAATGCATGACAAATCAGTGCATCAATGAAGTCGACTTTGTAAACCGATCCTACCATATAGGGTCTAGATGAGACCCTGTATGACGAATCTTAAAATGGTCTGAAAGTAATGGTCTGAGTTGCAGAGAGGAGAAGTTGCATTTGTCAAAGCTCTCTCTAGTATGCTATAGGTTCAATCTCATGCATGGCAAAACTGTTAACTAAAATGTTCTATCTCACAAGATGATGAGGAGATAACTTCTTGGGGAGGAAAGATCGACATCCTCGAGCGTCAATAACAATCATGAGCAGTTATCCCACTCCTCGGCAATTGATGCAGTTCAAATAAAGCCTCTTGATGAACTATCAAATGTACAACGTTGAGTCACCTCTGAGCTCTATAACTCTCCCCACATTCAAGCAAATAGCAGTTGATTCATATGCCTCTGCGCTGAACTACCTATATTGAGCCTATGCCAGAGACATGATTTTAAGTATACTCTTGAGCTGACGCATACTCCTTAAAAATCTCACCCCAAACTTTCGCTAAAGTTAATTAGACACATATATAACTATATATATATGCTAGCTGAGCATACATGTAGTTGAAAGCGGCACAGGACATATGGTGCTATGAACTCAAATAAAGCATAGAGTTCCAAATGCTCTCCATGTCCATGGAGGTCTTTGTTCAGCCTCCTCTGGTCTACTCGCTTACATAGCTTAGAGGGGTCAGTATAGTAGTTGCATGTGAAATGTAAAATGACATACGCAGACTTTGAAAATAGGAAACTAGTCATCTCAAACTAACAGAATTCTGGTTGATGAACGTTTCTATCGATTAACTAGCTCTAAAAATTGTGGAGAAGGGCTATGCCTATCAGTTATAATTATAAAATTAATGCATTAATTGGTTTGCCCTGCTTTCCTGTTGGTTCATGTAGTCCAAGTTAAAACTTTGGTCAGGAACAGCGATCAATACTGTTATTCGTATTACAACTGAAGTTTCCGGGAGGTTGTCGTAATGTATGCATGTGAACGTAATTTCTAGCGCGCTACTCCTCGGCAGGACAATCACCCCACGGTATCGTCTAATAGATTAACTTTACATGTATGATGGCCCATCATTAATTAGAGTCCTGAATTACTGTTACACTGTTGAGTTGAAAAGTCGTAGGAGTTACACCCGCTTTTCAAACACAGTGAATCAATCCCAGTAGATTTTTCCAGTTGAAACTCAAACTTCAATGCCATATTCTGGTAAGAGAATACTCTTGGTATAACGGATTCAAAGCCTGGCAGCCATTTCCACAGGTTGACATACTCTCTCGGACTATATAACAATGGAATAAGATGCTTTCTCGATCCAGGATCTACTTTGGTGAAGCAAGACGAAATTGAAGATTTATAGGCCACCATAAACTCAAGACTTCACTTCACGATAACTATGTAGAATCCACATATGGAGTCCAGGAAAACAGTGGGAGTCCCATTCCCACGTGAAGGTTTGAGTTTGTTGAGCCCCACAGACCTCCGCCATACATTTTGGGGTGCTTCAATTAATCCTTTCCGGACTGGAGCTTTCAAATTGCGGCTTAGAGCATTCGTCCAATATGCCCTCCTATATATATGGTCAGTTATAGGCATAATGTGCAATCCGCATATATATAACTATATATATATGCCTATAAATGTCCAACCCTTGGCCTGCCGCTTCAAAGGCCAGACCCAGAAACCTGCGTTGCAGCGCATTGTTGAGGGAGGAACTCTATCTAACCCAAAACTTTAATGTGTCCATCATATCCTGAAATAGGCAGCCATCAAAGGAAGTCGGTTACACTCGAGCAACGGTTACTGAGTTAGCTGAGCAAAGCATGATTACAAAGGTATTAAGCTTAGGACATTAGTACTAGGTAGTAGCTTGAAAGAGTTTTTGTTTAATGAAGGGCCCTGTGTGAATACACAAAGTAGGTATCACCACCGCGTGGTTCGACATTGAAAAAAGAAATGCAGTATACATGAAGCTATGTATCAAATGTACGCAACTTATGCTATATACTTGTTGCTCGCACAGCTGAAAAATATTTTCACAAAGCTAGCTAGCGCTATACACCTTGCAATATATATCATTTGGTAATAATTCAGCGCTGTGCAAACAATGCTTTATTGCAAGTAGACATATGCCTATACATCACCACAAATATATAATTATTTCTTTTTTCTATAAGATGCGAAGTCAAGTAGGCCCTATACGATTTATGCCCGTGCTGTTTGTTTCTTTTTCAATCTTAGATTATCTGGAAAAAGCTATCAATACCTGAGATCTTTAAAAAAAAAAAATTCATCTATATCAATCGCATTAATCTTCAGCCTTTGAGAATGACTGGTTTGCCATAGCTTGGGTGGAAAAATATGAGATATTTGACTCTATAGACTTATTTAACTTAATTACCCACAGAGATTTAAGATGTACTCGCTAAGGCAGTTACTCATAACTTTCAAATGTATACATTTAGGATTTAAACTATGTCAGCTATTTAATATGGCTATTGGTGAAAATACATGTCATAAGAAGTAAACAAAAGAAAAGAAAGAAATTGTACAATTCTCTATGTATATGTACTATTTCACTTGAAACTCGTCTGGAGCAAACTAGTGGAAGATGTTGGTAGTTGAATGTAGGTCTATGCTGCTTTTCATGTAGGTATATATTCATTAAGGTGAATAAGTACCCCTCCGCGAGTGCTGATGCTCACTGTTAGTTCACCAGGAGTCTCACATGTACTCAGGGGTTGAGGAATAAGAGAATGGTGGGATTCCAAATTGCAGGTGCACGCAAAGGTTCTCATTGTCTAGAGTACTGCCCTTGGCTGATGTACAATATTGGGAATCATCCAAGTAAATGAGGTTATATATATATATTCAGTTTTGTATGTGAGCAACCAGTGCGAATGTCAATATTCAGTTTAGTGCACAACTAGAAATTTGAAGCAGCCTATTCAAAAACCAGCGGCCGCAGGGATTGGTTTGTTCATTGTCTCTCTATAGGTGTGTGAGAGTTGGCATATATATAGGTTGCCTACAAAAAATGCCGTTTGCTCAACACGGCCTAATGCTGAGTCTACTCATATATATATATCTATAGGCTTAATATACAGTGATCCGCGATGACATGGAGTTCGGGAACCTCTCCACAGAGTGCTCCTATCCCAGGTTGTGACAGCTCTAGCTTATCTAGAGTTCAACCCCGTTGAACCAACACAACGGCTGGAAAACAGTTATGAAGAATAAAAGTAATATGAAATGAAAAGACGTTTGATCGATCAATTAGAAAAACCGGACTTAAATAGAGAGCCAAGATATCTCCTGTCTCTCATATATATTCCTATTGACGTTTGTTTCTTTTTATTAGGTCCAGCTCCTAGGCCTAAAGGGTACAAACTGCCCAAATGGGATTAGGTCTTCTCAGCCAGAATGCCCTATAGATAGGCTATAGAGACCGAATATTTTTCAAGACCAAATTAATGAAGTGCTCATGAATAAAATTCAGATAGGTCTACAGGTATCTCAGGATTTCATTAAATATATATCTCATACGTTTATATCGACCTGTCAAGTTATAATATATATAGATGTCAAATGTCAAAAATTTGCTTTTAGTAATGATACCAATGATGATAATTATTTTTTAATATCGTAACTTTTGTTCATTTCGAAACCCTTCTCTATAGATATATCTCAACATGTTAGTTGAAGACAAAAACCCTCTACCAACCCTTGCGATACTCTTCCAATGTAAAACTGATCGATCTGTTATAAGCGTCTCGTATATCTAATACCAAATCGCTGTAAAGCACAACATATGAGCTTGTATACGTAGATAAATCTTATTGTCAGTTGTTGCATTCGGCCGGTGTATACTTCCTTGTTATTCTAGCCTATAGGACAATATTTTGTCAAATTATATAAAGAACTAATGCTGCAGTAACCTACCTTAGCTTGACGTGTGTAAGGGATGCAGAAATAAAAGGAAAAATGAAATTCCTAAAAGTGAGTAGACCTATAGTTACTACTTAATAATCCAACTTATTAATATTAATATTCCCCACTCAGATTCTATAGTTTCTCCCTAGGCAGGATATTTTATTTTGCTGCAGACTCTTCAAAAGCAAGCTGGTGATATATATCTGAACCACTATAGAACAACTGTAGTCTAGGAAAAATAGATATCATGAGCAAAAGAATTTTCATCTTTCAAATCTCAGTTCAAACGCAGATCGTCAGGTCAAGCATTTTGATGAAACGCGCAACCTATTCAAAAGTTATACGGGGATCTGCATATGGCTCGTCAAGGCTGCAATATCATCCCAAAAAGGGCCCTCAAAAAAACCTTGCACCTGCCTCTGAAATAGGCTAACTCAGCAGCAGAGCATTTTTCTTCTTTTTATATTGGAAAAGAAAATTAGTATGTTATTACAAGAGCATAAATGCGAAACATCATTAATTTACGCGAAATAAACTGTTGTTCAAGACTTATACGAAAGCAGATAAAAGCGCGAGAGGGGTCAGTAGCAAAGGCTTCTATCATCGGCATATATAGACTTACTAGTCTAATCCATATAGGCCTATATATATATATTAATGTCCATTCCTTCCTGTCTTTAATTCATTTTTTACCCTGAATTTTGTTGATAGTGCTCATCAACTATCCAATATGTACTCGAATTCTACAATGCTTTCTCAAGGAACATCAACAACGCTCGACTCTAATGCGCCTTATATCACTCATGTCTTCTCTGAGGACATATATCTACACGCAAAAACTTGGGTATGATTGCTCTTTTCGACCTTTCTGCGACCTTTTATACTAATATAAACCAGCCCGCTCATGACAGTACTCCCTTCAGAGGCAAGATTGTCTTTTTACACGGATTTTGCGACCACAAAAACACATATACTCATATCTGGCCACGACTTCAAACGCTGGGGTATGAGACTACCGCTTTTGATCAGCGAGGGTCTGGCGAAACCTCACCCGGAAAACTATTTGGTGTTACAAATGAACGACTTGTTTACCAGGACTTGGACCGTATGATTGAGGAGGTTACACGAGGATACTCTGGAGACTTGTTTCTTGCCGGTCTTGCTATGGTGCGTTTTCCAAGTGTTTTCTCACCAAAATTTCACTCAGCTAACATTTCATTAGGGAGGCGGTATTGTTCTGAACTATCTGGTAAAAGGGCGGTATCGATCTCGTATAACAGGCTACGCTGCATTCTGCCCAGTTATCAAATTACATGTAAGTTTCCCCACCAGTTCTTCTCTGTGAATCCTCCCACTCAAGATTTGTTCAAAACAATCTCCATGTGGACGATTTCTCTATCGATAGAGCGCTATTTATGCTTCTTTTTCATGGCAACTCTAACATACCATCTAGCCCAAAACAGACCCGAACCTTCTTCTTAAATCTGTTGTCCCCATATTTTCCAAACACTTCCCCTCTATCAGAGCACCAGCTAAGGTAAAATACCAGTACTTGACAACAGACCCAGACAGATTGGCCCAAATGAAACAGAATCCTCGCAGAACTCGCACTACCGGACCCCTGATGGAAGCCATGTTCGCTAGAGCCAAGAAACTTCTGGAACCTGAGTGGGTGGCTCAAAGCGTTGCCAAACCAGTTGCTGTATTTCATGGAACTGCCGACATGATCAATGAACACTCAGCAAGCGTCGATTACGTCAAGCTGCTGAATTCTCTTGTGAATCCTGAAAAGGGAGGCTGGGCCACTCTTTTTAGTTACAGACACTACTTCCACGATCTTTTCCTCGAGATTCCGGAAAGAAGTGAAAAGGTTCTTAATGATTTTAAGGAATGGCTGCTGGCACATTCATCTATGGATGGCACTCAAATGACCTCAAGTGAACTTTTAGCGCAACACATGAGCTATGCTAGCACGCTTCAGACCAATCTTGTTAAAAAGCCTAGTTTTGCTTCTGCTACTTCTGATTCCGACAAGTACTCGCTGGCAGTCAAACCGATAGTGCCTTTGGGCCCTGGGCAGAAGTATGAACGGAGTACAGACATGTTCTCAAGCAATTTTGATGGCACCTATACAGGTCGACCGATCTCTCGACAGAATTCGTCAAATTCATCAGATAAATCTCAGTATGGACACCAGTATGCACACTCACGGCAAATTTCACAACTACATCGAAGCCAGGGAAGTGGAACTAGTTCTCAGAAGTCTTCATCATCCAACGATGACTCAAGAACGGCAAGCTTACTATTGCAGCATTTGAACTATTCAACGGCAGGCACCAGTTCTATGAGTACAAACCATAAAATTGGAAGCAAGCCCATAACCCTAGATGACTTTTTCTAGGGATTCGGCCTATATCTCGGGTATCTTGTTTTAGTGACTTTCAAAACATTCTTGCCCTGCAGGCTTTTTTTCGCCAACTTCATATTTGATTCTATCTCTAGCTTCACTGTTGTTGAGATGCAAGTATTGGTACTTATCTGGGTTAACAAACTTGACGTGGAGTCGTTTGTTTGAATCCCCCTTGAAAATGAAATGAACAGCCCCGTGGCAGGCCACTGGTGTTTCTATCTGGCTATCCAGATTATGCCGCCGGCAGACCTTCCTCTGCCGTTTGCTCAGTGAGAACATGATTATCTGTAGTCGATTGGACCAGACAATTCATTATTGGGCTTAGCCTTCCCTTGACTTAGGGGAGCGTGAAACTTAAAAACTACTTCTAATGACTGAAAATTGAACGCTATTCCATGTATATGAATTTTCAAAAATACTACTTTCATGAACTTAGCTTAACTGCAGTACAAGGGTTCAAAGAACGCTTAAGTACACGAGAACTGTAAAACTATTTTATATCTAAGAAGAACTCAAACTTGACAAATGTCCTTTTCTTTCTGCCTGTTCCATCATTACTTCAATCGCTGTCTCTCTACAACTGCCTCCTCCCTTGGTTCTAAGCATTTACAGCTTAAGGTGAGCGCGTGCTCAAGCGCAGATGATCTCTTTAAACTGACTGGTGGAACCAATGGTCGATGAATAAGCATTGACTCAGAAAAACGTGAAGAGTAAACGAGTCTGTGGGGACATTCATTTTTTTTTTCTTCCCTCGACCTTCCCAACTACACTTTTTGCACCTTTCCAACTGATTCACTTCACATTTGCTCTCACGACTTGATCTACGAAAGAAATGCTTATGAATAACCTTATGTCATGCTAAATCAACGATAGGCTTGTTTCATTTCAGTATATTTGATTATGACTGATTCAAAATCCAAGGAAGCAGCTGCGACTCCTTCTCCAGATGATGTTCCGTCCACCTCTACTTCCAGGCCAGATACCCCTATCTCTGAGACTCCACCTTCTGCAGCAACTACGAAAAGTGAAGGTTCAAAGTCTTTGAAACCTTTTAAATACACATCAACAAACACTACACCAGCAGCTCCGACTTCCAGAACTAAGACATTCACTGGCTGTTGGACATGTCGTGCCAGGAAAATCAAATGCGACTTGAGACGACCAACCTGCTTTCGCTGCGAAAAGGCAAATCTACAGTGTGCAGGATACTCGATTAAACTCAGATGGTCCCCAAGCAATGCTAAAGGCGAAACAAACGAACCTGTTGCTGCAACTGGCGGTGAAGAGGATTTTTTCCAGCGCCGTAATGTCGAATTTGTTCAATACCCTCCCCATATGGTTTACGAATATTATGAAGATATGGATATCATTCTTTCTAAACTACATTCACCGAAAATCCAAAGCGACGAGACTAAGGTCCTGGGCCCTTTTGGCGTGTTCCAGGGCGTCAAGAGCGCAAAGCGACGCTTACCCAACAGTAAAAAAGCAAAGAAAAGGAAAATGTCGCCTGAAGCTCGGGGAAGTCAGAAGCGATCAGCGACCACTGATGCTTCTCCATTGTCGAATAGCCCAGCTTCACTAGCATCTCCTAACTTTATAGCCGGTTCCTCTCAGTCTCCATTAAACCCCGACCGTACTCCATTCCAACAAGCTGTACCCGAAATGAGTCTAGATAATATTCCTGAGCTAGACACTCTTATCGATTCTTCCTCCAAAATCAACGACACACCATTCATGCTTCCAAATCTTAATCCAGTCGAAGACTTTTCCATGAAAGCTCAGCTCCCCGATTCAGACGTAAGCAATCAACTGTTTCTTCCTAGCGACATACTGGACTCTCTGCATGATGATATTCTACATATTGATTTGCTCTCCAACGCATTTCCAGATAAATCTCAAGAAGGCGATCTATTTGCTACAGAGACAATCCAGCCAGGAATTGCGCAACAAGTTCAACAGGATTCTACTTCAACTTCCCAATCAGATCTATTTATTTCACTATCTGGTCCAAATGTCAATCACTTTTTAAGTAACGATTTCAGTTTGGGCATTCCAACCAACTCACAATACTTCCAACCCCAATCAAGGTATCTCCTGAATCATTACATTAAAAACGTTGCCAGAGTTATGACAGTGGTCGCTCATGAAAAAACTGCTTGGAAGACCATTTATTTTCCCAGAGCTATTAGTGCTATTGGTGAGCTTGTTGGGCTTGGTACCTGTTCTAATCCTAGAAGGTCCCTTCTGCACGCTTTGCTATCCATTAGCGCCTTCCATATTGCATCCAAACTTCCTTCAAATTCAGAGCAAAAGACACATTATACTTCACTTGGGGTATCTCTCAAGAATCAAGCGCTTCAGAGTCTTCGCACATGTATTCAAACTGAATCTCTTGCTTCTCTAAAGCATAAGGACATTATGACAGCTATGCTTTCGATGGTCACAATTGATGTAGTGTCTGGTGAAATGAAAGAATGCCGCCTTCATCTCCAAGGATGCAAGCATTTGGTCACAAAGCGTCGTCAAAGCGGTCGTCGTATATCTAAAAAGGCACTAGTTTTACACCGCATCAGCTCCTTTTTATGTCTTCTGCAAGATGCAACAACGCTCAACCCTACTCTCATGGATGACCTTGTGATTGACAATCGAAAATGGGATGACTTTGCAGAGATTGCAGAGCTTGGCTTAGGCTCTCCGGATGCTTACACGCGCAATTTTAATAACAAGGGGAAAATTGAACATTTGCAAGAGGAAACAGACCCCAAGAATTCTCCTGACTCCGTTCCTGAATCTTTGGAGTCTCTTTCATATATCCAGAGCGAATCTCAATTACGGGAATATTGGAACCAGTATTCCAAAAATGTCCCTCAGATTGTGACGTTTTACGATAATGAACTTGTGTCTACACATGCAATGTACTGCATTCCAGATTCTCTTACACTTCTCTTCAGTCGAACAGTTAAACTTTCGCGTCAAGTATGCTATATGCGATGGAAAAAACTGAAAATCAACAAAGCCACAGTTGAGAAATGTAACCTCCTTCAGAAGTCGCTTCAACAATGGGGTACCTGGTATAACGAGACACGGCTACCAGATGAGTTTACTGGAGATGTTCGTGTTGCAATTGATCACCACACAAACGCATTCTATTACTCTCTTCTGATATATCATTACACCAATGTGCGCGAGATTAATCCAGCATCTCTTCAAGGGTTTGTGAAAACCGTTCTAGATCACTTGAATAGTTTACTTGCGTTGAACCATGACAAGACCAACCCATTGATTATCCCTCTTATGTTTCCTGCTTTCATTGCAGCATGTGAAGCTTTAAGCGATGAGATGCAGCAACTCTTTACTGACTTTTTCAATCAGCTGGCTATTCAAGGATTAGGAACTTACTTTCAGGCACGTCTAGTTGTCAACGAGGTCTGGAAAAGACGTTCAGAAAACAACCCTCGAGCGGCCTGGAGATACGTTCTGCAAGATGACAATGTTAACATTATGTTAAGTTAATTGTATACACGAAGCATAATTATTTATTTACGACTTGATTTTGTATTTTTGCAATGCCTATTATAAGAATTATATCTTTTACATACATGGATGATAAAGCTCAAGTTTGAAACTGTTTCTCAGCTTCCAAATGAAACATAGGAGGAAAACTCGTATTATGTTAAACAACTAGGAATTAATCTATGATTTATCAGTATGCCATCATTGACCAAGCTTTATTGACCTTATTTTTCATGAAAAAGTTGAAAATGGTTTCGGCAATTTCATCTGGATAATACTCCAGAGCATAGTGACCTCCATTGTCTAGAATTTTGACCTCACAGCACCGGCAGTCACGTTTGAAGTTTTCAACTGTAACAGTTTGGGAGAGTAGTGGGTCATTTGTTCCCCAGAGAATAAGAATTGGTGTGTTAGTTGTGCGCAGCCACATACTTGTGGGCGATGAGAGAGGAATTCCCTGTCGGTTCGCGAGAAAATCGGCATACAACTGCTGCTGAATATGCACTTGTCCTGGACGAATCAATAGGTAATAATCAAATAAATAGGCATGAGGATCAATTGTCCGTGTTGTGGCGTTGCGATTGAAGGAAAATGCAATGTTAGAGTCTGGAGACTTTTCAGGAAGATAGAGAGATTTGATTTGTTCAATAGAAGGCTCAATCAAAGGTTTGACTATGCATGGTGCAAGCGGTCGGGAATATTTTGTAGGAGTCAAGATCAAAGAGGGAGGCTTAATAGGTGTAGAATTACTTCTGTCATCCTCATTTTCAGTCTCTTCTTCATCATCTGCACTGAAGTCACTAGGAGTAGTTATGATGTGGACAGAGTTATCACCATCAACCACGTATTCGTCTACAGACATTGAGAAAGAAACTCGACTGCCATTGCGGTTTCCCAGCATGCCGAGAGAAGGATGATGAGCTTGCGCCTCGCTACTGTCGCTGAAGAGACTGGTGTTGCTACTTTGCCTGCTGCTCTTTAAACTAGACACATAGGACTTGTGTCCAATTTTCTGATCAGAATGCTCGTGCAAGAATCTTGAATGGGCATGAGTGGGAGTGTCAAGTTCCGTATGGTACAAATCCAGGAGAGATGAATCCAACCGACTGTCGTTATAGACAGTTCCGTTCTGAATCACTAAACCCATGATATTCTCCATTTTGTACTGAATGATTTTGAGTGCAACAAGAGTCCCATACTCTCCCATGCAGTATAAAGCAAAGTTGCTTATATCTATTGCATCCAGGAAGAGAACAATGGTCTCAGCCAGTTTTTGAAAGGTATAATTGTATGATTCTGGACAAACAGTCGCGCCGAATCCTGGGAGATCAGGAGCAACAACGTAAAAATTGTAAACTGAAGAAGATAATAGTGTGATCAAATTGCGAAAGTAATTTGACGAAGTTGGGAACCCATGGAGAAGCAGCATGGTCTGGTTGGATGGATCACCAGCTTCTCGATAATACATCTCAATCCCATTTGCAAGTCGTACAGTGCGCGAGCGTTGGGCGACTGGTGCAGGTAGCTCCAAACTTGAACTCAACTTAGGAGATTCGTACTCAGCCATTAAAGGATTTTGTGAATATGTGTATTTTGCTTCAAAACCCATCTTTGTGTTTGAATCATAATTTGAAGAATAAAGAAGTAGTCCCTGAACACAAGGGCATGCCTTTGCATATTTATATTATCTCCACAGTTGTTGATAACGGCAAAGTCATCAACCCACTCCATTTTCCATGACGTTACAAGATCCAACGTTTGTAGCATGTGGAGCACAAATCCCAAGTACCTATTGGGGCATTTAACCTATAATAACCATCTGACAAAGTTACAAGTCCTAAGAGAATGCATGGGGGAATACTTGTTCCAAGTACCACAAGTAGTCATGAAGCTAAATGCTTTTTCCAATAAGTTTTCAACGGGTTCATGTTATCTCTACTGATTCGTCATCGTATGAAGTTCATTTTTTGGTTTAATTCACACTTGGCAGACCCTTTTTTAGGTAACGAAATCAGGTGTTTCCACTATAGCCACACAATACTGCTCTTCTCCTAACCAGCCAAGTTCCAACGCTTCAATTGATACTCAATGTCGGTTTTCCCGATATTGACTAGATGCCGAATCCTCAGTCCACGAAGTTTCATACTATAACCGAACTCTTTCTCTAGATCACTTGGCAACTTCATCATGAATTGCACCACCGGCTGAAAGGTTATATACAACTTGCTAGGGTCCAATGTCAGGTTCTATGAAAGATGCAACATCTGGCAATGAAGCGAGTGGTGAGTGAAACTTATGGCTTTCTTCTAAAGTAAAGGGCGCCGTTGTAGTGGATTTGCTCGCATAGCTCCCTAGAAACACGAACACATACTTTAAAAACCCTTGATATTGCTTCATGTGGGGATGATTCGGCTGTTACAGTACGAGGTATGTCCCTTATTTTATCATAGCTCAAAATGGCTACAAGTACACACTGAGCTATATAAAAGAAGGATAGTACTTAGGATGATCCATAAAACAGTAATTGTCCTTGTTGTCTCTGAAATATTCAATCCTGGACGACCACATCTAGTACTTTAATAACTAGAACATTTGAAAACCATCACAGATCTTGCAAGATCTACAATAATACAATTTTCCGAAGCATTCAGACTCCATACCTTCAATCAACCCAAATGAATTTAAGGAACTTCCAGGCAGTGGAGCTTTCTGACTCCGATAGTTAACTGAAGTCGTTTGGGAAGATCTGATATTTCACTAACTACCCTAACCCCAACAGTACACAGCCAGCTCACCCATTTCCCCCAAAAATATCCCTCTACCATCCATCTTACAAAGGCACCGCAGTTTCCAAGCAATTCACCCACTCATTAGGACCTGTTTGAGCAGTTTAAGTATTGATAATCTTTTCTTGAACTCAATTTACAACGAGGAGAATTCAAAGACTCATTGTCATTTGTAATCTTTGACCAAATTTACGTTATTCATTCTTTCCCGCCTCTTACACAGTAATCCTATCAAATGGCAGACGAGGCACCCATTGGTGAGTAGATGGTCAGAAGAATTCAATTGTATCAATGTTTGCTAATAAAAATCAGTCCTTGACCAGGGTACTGGTTTCGTCAAGATTGGCCGTTCTGGCACCAACTTTCCGGACCACACGTTTCCTTCAATAGTCGGTCGTCCAATTCTGCGAGCGGAGGAACGTGCCGCCGCCGGCATGGATGTTGAAATCAAGGACATCATGTGCGGTGACGAAGCTAGTGCCATGCGAACTGCACTTCAAGTCACATATCCTATGGAGAATGGTATCATTAGGAATTGGGAAGACATGGGACATCTCTGGGATTACTCTTTCTACGAGCGCATGAACATCGATACTACAGGACGCAAAATTTTGCTTACCGAGCCGCCAATGAACCCTGTTGCCAATCGTCAACATATGGTTGAAATGATGTTTGAAAAGTACAACTTCAACGGTGTATATGTCGCCATCCAAGCAGTTTTGGCGCTGTACGCCCAAGGTATGAGCTCAGGTGTAGTCGTCGATTCCGGTGACGGTGTTACTCATATTGTGCCTGTTTATGAGTCCGTCGTTTTGAATCACCTTGTTCGTCGTTTGGATGTTGCAGGTCGTGATGTTACTCGCCAGTTGATCAGCCTCATGTTGCGACGTGGTTATGCATTTAACCGAACTGCGGACTTTGAAACTGTGCGCCAGATTAAAGAGAAGTTCTGCTACGTCAGTTACGATTTGGAGTATGATACCAAACTTGCTGAGGAGACAACGGTATTAGTTGAGAAATACGATCTTCCAGATGGCCGCACTATCAAGATCGGACCGGAACGTTTCCAAGCTCCTGAATGTTTGTTCCAGCCCCATCTTGTTGATTGTGAGCAGCCTGGTATTGCAGAGTCTCTCTTCAACACTATCCAATCCGCAGATGTTGACGTTCGCTCAGCACTTTATCGTGCTGTTGTTCTTTCGGGTGGTTCGTCTATGTACCCTGGTCTTCCCTCTCGTCTTGAAAAGGAGATTAAGCAGTTGTGGCTCTCCCGCGTTCTCAAGGGTGATCCTGAACGTCTATCTAAGTTTAAAGTCCGCATTGAGGATCCTCCTCGTCGTCGCCATATGGTATTCATTGGAGGTGCAGTGCTTGCTGATATCATGCGTGCGAACGACTCCATGTGGATTACCAAGCAGGAGTGGCATGAACTTGGACCTGCTCGTGCCTTGGAGAAACTGGGTTCCAGATAAATTCAAATTATATCAAGAAGCTAGTACCTATATAATAGCGAGATAAATGACAACTTTATATCATCACGATGTCAATTAGAATATCAGAAGAAGTCGAGATTTATAGTAGGATGAAAATCACAAAGACAAAAGCACTGGCTTATGCAGCTATTATGTCACTCTAATAATTGTCTCAAGTCTCAAGTGCTAAATGGTAAAATTTCCATCCTCACACGACATTTTCAATCAGAGGACTAGCCTGCTTCCACAGTAGGAACTACCACCAATCAAGCCATGGATTCCTTCCAAAATTACGACCAAGAGGAGCCCTTGACGTCGACTTTGCGTCCTCAGTCTATGGCGATTTTGACAATCCGTATTATCAAGTCTTTTCCTTACCGAACCATCAAGAACCAGATCCTCAAAGATGTTGATCTGACTACAACGACTGCTGGAGATCTTTTAGAGCAAATTAAGAAGAGTAGGTGTGAGGCAAGGGCCTTCAGAACCTGAATCTTGAGACTGACCTGTGAAAACCTTGCTTTTAGTGATTGCGACCACTGGTGCTTTAAGACCTTACAGAAATGTAGAATTTGATTCACTCAAGATTTACACCAAAGCTCATGGCTCCAAGACAATGAACTTGGTTATAAATTTTGAACATGACGAAGACTGGATCATGTCTGATTTATCCAAAACTTTGTTGCAGTATGGAGTTGGTATGTTGATACTTTGGTGATTGACTGTTTTGACTAACATATTTAAAGAAAATGAAACTGAAATCTCTATCTTCAACTTTGCCGCCTACGAAGAATTCAAGAAAAACCCTGAAGAAAAGTGGTAAATCAAGTCATCCTATTTAGAATCCATGTAATACTTTTGTTTGCGTTTTAGTTACTTGCTTCCTCGATTGATCTAAATGCTCTGATATATAATAATTCCCTACAGATTGGTGGCTTGGATTTTCTTCCACACTGTATCTGTGAGCAAGTCCAACTCTTTCCCATTAACAGCCATTCCTCGCTCTGCTCCATACTTGACTGCATGCGATAACAGATCCTGAATAAATTTGCGGTCCACAGCCTGCGGATTCAAAAATGACCCATTCATGGCCTGATCAATTGTCATGCGCTGTGTAGGGTCTCGATCCAAACAGCCTTTAATAGCTTCAATCGCCTCCTTGGGAACCCGAACTTGGCCGAGACCTTGTTTGGGATAATTGATCTGCACCTTCGGATTCATGATGGCTAGCATTCGCTGTGTACCCTGAAAACCACCATATGGTGGTCGCCCATAAATCATCTGGTAAATGATACAACCACAACTCCAGACATCTGATGGTCGGCCAACTTTAAACTTGGTCGTAGTGGGCTTGACTGGAGGTGGTATAGGGGCGTAAATGTTGCTGTTATTCAAGCTGATTATGCTGTTTCTATTATTATTCATGATTCGGTCGTTATTAGTGTCATTAGAGTCGTTAGATTTCTCAGAAGCCTTTGAGCTGGCAGCGTTGATGTGATTGGCATCGAGCAAAGCCTCTGGAGCCATGTAGTTAGGTGTTCCGATTTGGGTATCACGATGAACATTGGATGTATAGTCCGGCACTACATTGGCAATACCAAAATCAATAATTTTAAGCATGCCCTTTACCAGAAGAAAGTTGGCAGGTTTCAGATCAGAATGCACAATGTCATGGCGGTGCACCGCAGCAACACAATGCAGCATTTCGACAGAGTAATACCGAACGAAAGAAATATCTAATGGTTGAGAGAGCCTAGCATTAAGAACATGAGCCAGATCAATTTCGCCACACTCCATAATGACATAAATTGATGAAGGGCGCATTTCGTAGTCGATCAGCTTCACGACTCGGTCTTCATTTTTGAGGCGTTGCAGCAAATCAATCTCGCCTTTAAACCCCTTAAGGACAGAGTAATCAATGTCATCATCACATGAAACCCGCTTAATGGCATAAACTTTGCCACTAGAAGCCTGGGCTTTGTAAACCTTAGAAGAGCCACCTCGTCCTATAAGTTCAAGACGTTGATATGGTTGATTGTTCACATATATCATGTTCTTCTGCTTGCGACTAGCTGGTTGAGGTTGAATAATACTTGGTTTGGGAAGTTGTTGTTGCTGTTGTTGTTGCTGCTGCATCATCATAAATTGCTGGTGTTGCATCTGCATAGGGTCATCACCATGAAGAGACTGTGCTTGTTGCTGCTGGGCTTGCTGCAGCTGCATTTGTTGTTGTTGAATCAGCTGCTCCTGGATTTGAAGGTGATGTTTTAACTCTTCGTGTTGCCTCTCCAACACCTCTTGGGCCTCTTTATGAAGATGTTCGTCCTTATCGTCCAGAGATGATACAGAATGTGCACGCTCTGCCGCATCGTAAAGCTCTGAGCGTCGCTTTCTTGCAGCATCACTCTCAGATGCATCTAGTCTGTCCATCTTAGGAACCTCATCCTCAGGTTGCTTGAACCTGTCACTATCTGCTAAAGATTCAGATAGCTGACTAGGAATGCTGTTGGAACGACCTACTGGACTGCTATACTGATCAGACTTTTGCAAAGTTGGTGGTTCATAATCTAGGTTACCAACAAGAGGACTGGAAAGATCAGCATCCAGCATTGGTGAGTCAACAGAAGAATTGGCGTCCTCTATCGGAGTCGGGGCAAAACGAGTCTTTCTAGGCTTACCCAGATCTTCAGAATGATCACCATTCTCGTTAGCACTACTGAGCCCTTCTTCACTTTCTCTAGGAACTGCACGTTTTGGAGGACCCAGACCACGACCAAACCGCTTGACGCGGATTGTCGAAGGGTTTGCTCGAGGGTTTGTAGATCTAGTGACACCAGGAGTGGAAAACCCAAAAGCAGTATCTTGCTTTTTGTAATCTATCGAAGACGATGCTAGCGGTGGGCTTCTCGCAATGAATTCTCCAGATTCACTTGGTGATGGCAGATGGTCCATGATAGGTGATTTGTTGATTACTTCCTCTCCAATGATAGGTGAACTGGCCTGGTTATTACTAAATTCATCTCTTTCATCTGCAGGCTCGCTCCCTATGCGTGGGCTGTCCGAGACAGGTTTGACTTTTAGACCTGCTGCTGGTTTTGGGAGCGAAAGATCGAGAGACGACGAAGATGCTTTCCTTTCACCAAGTGACTGATTGCTTCCATTGCTTGAGTGACTTGAATGATGCCGTAGTCGCCCGCTGATAGGGTCATTGAGATCTTCTTCACTGGCGCTCTTCTGCTCAATCTTCACGCGGTTAAGATGGCGCTGGATTTCATGCTGTTGCCGAGTTCCATTGATAGGGCTCGCCCGAGCTGATGCCCTAGGGCTTTTGTATTGATGCATAAGAGGCTGTCCTGATGAAAAAACACTACCGATACGAAGAGACGAATTAGATGCGGATGATGAAATATTGGGTGTATTGGATGATTCTTGAATGGTGGATGCTGATGAGCTAGTCGGTAATCTTGCCTTCGCCTTAGAAGATGCAGGATCAGAAAGAAGGGCTTTTGAGTAGTCGCTGAGAACGGGCGGCTTGAAGCTTCCATCAGAGGATGAAACTGTGTCGTCCGAGACATCATCGTCGGAAAGGATGTTGTTACTCAGTTTTTTTCGTGGAACAGAGTTGCTGTGTTGCTCAACCCCATTTGAAGTACTCTTTGGTAGTGAGGAAGCTGAAGATTGAGCGAATCCAGTAAGATCGGTCGTCCCTCTATCTAAAGAAGAGTGGTGACGTTGCATGGGAAGGGAGCAGCGAGAGAGTACTACTAGAAAAATGGTCCATAGAATTCAGGGCTTATCAATATGAAGCACTGCAGAGAGAAAATAAATAGAAGAGGGCCCTTCACTAGTAGAATGCATGCGTCAGAAGGGAATGCTGACAAAATGGTCAAAGAAGGGTTGTTTGTCAATGTGAAAGAGGAAGGGAAAAAAAAGGGAGGTAGTAAACAGTTCCCCAAACAATGACCAAAAAAGTCAAACAAACTTGACAGAACACTCTGAAAATACATCTCTGGCAAAAGTCCATTAGATAAAAGCAACAAAACGGTGAAGAGACAACAAACAGAGAGCAATGTAAATTTGGGTCTAATTACTGTGAGAGGCAGTAGCTATTACAGCACTATAATCTTGCGAAAAAACTGTGAATAGCTGAATCAATAGGCATACTGATATGTCACCTGAACGGATACAGAGTATCAACAGTGCAACGCCGAACTTTGGACTAGCCACGAGAGAGCCACAGTTTGTGGATGCGTTAGGTTAGATCTAGACAATGGCCAGTTCTCACACACGAACTCGCAGAATACGAATGGAAAGTGTAGTAGTGTAGTGCATGTGGTTGTTGATTAAGTTCCATACAAGAGTTGTTCACAATGTTCATGAAGACGAATTAAATCAATTTTACAAAGAAACAATAACAAATTCTATCACCTAAATTTTAATGCAAAACGATATCCTAAGAAGCCACTACTTGGTTTGCTTCCTGACGGAGTTTACATATCGCCCAGCTCCTACACGCACTCCAGTGTGCCTGGCAGCATCACGCTTGTATCCAGAAATAGCAAATGGCGACGTCACACTGTCAACAGATCCGTTCTCACTTCCATTCACAGGGCCGATCCATTCATTCAGCAATTTTTCGTTCTGGCGTTTTTTCCACATATCATGCTTGACAGCACGTCCATATTCCTTCTGGTCTTCACTAAGTAAAACCTGCGACTGGAGAGCAAGCAAATCGTTTCTGCCTGCGCGGCGAGACTTGTGAGATTGAGGGTTGATCATGGAATATTTATTACCACGATGGGTCCACTGGAAGTTGCGTTTTAAAAATACCTTGATCTGCCCCTCATCACTCACCTGTACGGTGCAGCGCATCAAAGTGGGCTGGCCACAAGAGGGACAGAATTGCTTGACTGTTCCATTTCGCGGGAATGGACAAAGCTTAAAGCATGCGTGACATCGTAGCATGAAAGACTTGACTCGTGTAATGTGTAAACCATTGGTAGGGTTGACAAGATTAAGGCCCATTTGAAGTGCTACGTTCTGCATAGCAAAATCACCGGTTGAAACAGCAGCTGGCAAAGGATCTGCAGAGGCAGGGAGAGGATCTGAAGTAGTTTCACCATTTTCTTTGATGAGAGTCTCTTCAAGGTTTTCAGTTGTGATCCAGCCCGCTTCATCCTCATCGTTCTCATCGTTTTCATATATGGTCTCAACTCCATTAGCGTCAACCTCACCGATTGTTTCTGGCTTAGTTTCTTGAGACTCAGATCTCTCTGAGTCTTGTTCTTCGCTCTCCTTGACAGCAACAGTCTGTTCTTCTTCCGTATTCTTCTTTTGATATTTGAACTTAGTGTTCTTCTTCTTTTTGGGCGGTACAACTGCCCACCCGTCATCTTCAACTTTCTTTTCCTCTGAAACTTCTTCTGTCTCCTCAGCAAATTCGCCAGTATTAACTCTTTCTGTTGGAATATTTGAGGTCACACGTAATCTCAAGTTTGCACCAGGACCACTGGCAACCTTGCGCAAATGCTCATCACTACCACCATGCTCCTCCACATCAAGTTCTCGGCAAAGAGCTAGCAGCTGCATATCCGTCACGGATAAAACTGCATAATCTCCTGTGCATTTAGCCAGATCCATTACAGCTTTTGTGTGAACAGCTTTAGGTTGGCGGATTACCAAGTTGTCGCCCCAAAGAGCCAAGTTGGCTCGAGAACGCTCATCCCTGATTTCGGCATAGACGGCTGGTGTAGTATAAAATGCCTTGGCAAAAAACCGGATTTCGCTATAAGTTTGAGTAATGAGAGGACCTGCATCGAGAACCAACTTGTTGATTTTGGCAGTGGACGTTGTGACTGGATCGTGGACTGTAACGGTTTTGGGTTCTTCTTTCTCCGCAGTAACAGTGGAGTCAGCAGAAGAAGATTCCAAATCTAAATTTGACATGCCCTTGGTAAGAGCATCTTTATAAGAAAAGACCTTGTTTGTTGAACCTTCCATTTTATTAGGGTCTTGGTGATGATGAAGAGATGGATCATAAAATTTTTTTTTTCTCCCACCCAGGTTGAGAAGGTTGGGAGACAAATGTCCCAAAATGCCCTTGCCCCATGTTACACTTGTAAGAAATGTCCACAAGTCCTTGATGTTGCACTTGGAGATCCTGGTCAAGACTCTTTTTCTTTCATGCAACTTTTGCGATATTCTCAAAAAAATGCTATTTCGTGATTGTCCTGTGTTGCAAGTCTTAGTGTGAAGGAGCTCTTTCATGCAACGGCTCACAGTAAGTTACCTTCTGAGCAATCGGCCCGCCTCTTTTGGACCTTTTGAGCTTTAAGGTTGATACCCTATACATTGGAATGAATACCACAATGAATATCTCAGGATAGTTTCCTTGATTCTAACTTTTGCTGCATTTTTTCAGGCATACATTTCCACAAAATGCCATTACTGCATGGCGATTACGGCCTATACCATATCCATATCATACCCACATCTAACAGTCATTTCTGTATCGCAGATGATTTGAATCTCTCTGAGATACTATGACTGGGTTCAGGAAATGTCAGAATATAAAATGTCTGCAGTAGTATACTGGCAGAAGACTATTTAAGATGATGGTGAAGAGGAAAGTGAACGATACCAGCGATCATGAGATGATAGCCGAGCAAACCCTGGAGTGAGCGAGACCAAATTGACTTCATCTGCCACTCTGGCACAAATTTATGATATCCAGTGTCTGTATACCCTCTCCTCAATCATCAATCCCTTGATTAGATTCCACAAAACTGCTGGGTCTTCTAAAGCGCTAAATGAATGATCACTTCGCACCATTTGAATTCTATCAGTTCAATAAATTTTTGGACGGTTCCACCACTGTTTTTCTCTTGATACCTGGTTTTCAATGATATCATTTTTTTGTGTTGTGTTGTGTCTGGTTCCCGCAAACTCCCGCTAATGAACTTGAGCCTCAAATCAGGACCTGCTGCACCTGACACACACTATATGCTCGACTTAAGGCTGGTAAGACCCTGAAATTTTAACAGATTCGAAGATATTATCACCTTCTTGTGTTGCCTCATCTCAGGTTTGAGGCTCTGATTTAAAAGGCTGGATCTGACACTTTTTGTTGATCCAGTGTGGTATTTCGTTCTGGTATGCACTTTGTGTTATTCATATCTCACAGTTTAACGACAATAACACCAATATCTAAAGAGTCCCTCTTCATCATCAATTCTTTTGAACTTGGCCTTCTTTTCCTTTTAATTTTTCTTCTTCTCCATCACTTCTTCTCTTGTTGTCATCTCTTTGTTTTTCATTCTTCTTGATAACCTCATAACTATTCTCTTGATCTACAGACCTCAATCCTCAGATCTCACTATAAGCCTCAATGTCTTCAAACTACAAAATTGGACGGGACCCTGAATATCATCAGTCTCAGATCCCTCAGCACACTCCACGCCAGATTGCAAGGTCTGATCACTATAGTATGGACCTGCAACATACGCATCAGCAGCAATTTCAAGCTCATCTTCAGCTCCAACCACAACAACCTCAGTATGTGAACCATTCTTCTGCCGGGTTTTCGCCATATCACTCCGATCCGCTCCAGACCTACAGTAGTCAGATTGCACTTCCTCATGGAGGCTATGACCAAATGAATTACATGGATCATAGTAACTCCTACCAGAATAATGTGTATCGCCCTCAAGTCATCTCTCCGACTTCAGGCCCGTCTTCCTCATTTTTCTCTGGCCATTATGAAGATGCACTGGGTGTCCATGAAGACAGCATCTCTGCCATAATGCCTCCCTCAACGTCTAGCTCTTTTTTTCATCACCCTCATCAGGATCATGGTAGTATGCTGGCGGCCAGCTCCCAATCAGCTACTGACCCTCGCTCTTCTCATCTCTTTCCTCATTCGTCGGGAGTTCAACATAGGGTCCCGTCAAAACCTCGTGACCCTAATAAAGCTTATTCCAACCCAGTTGTTGTTCCTGGAAGTCATGAGCGTCTACTTTCAGAGCACCCCATCCGTCGAGAAAAAGCCCTTCTTGGAAAAAAGGGTAATTACTTTTGCAACCATTGCGATATCCAGGTCAGAACCATTATAGAGCTTGCAAGGCATATGGATTCAATCAACATCATACGGCCATTTCACTGCAGAGTGGAAGAATGCCCATGGCATGTATTAGGGTTCGCTACACCTTCTGAATGGGCTAGACATACTCGCAGTCAGCATGGTGAGATAGCTGTGGCCATATGTGACGTGTGCTCTAAACCGTTTACCAGGAAAGATTCACTCAAGAGGCATTGTCTACTTGTTCATGTCAATGAGAATTCTCGCTACAATAAAAAGCTCAGGGCCCAAGCTACCAAGCGGCCTTGACTAACTTTGTCAGCACGTGCTCAATTGTGACGCAAAGGGACATACAATTTTGGTCAAAGCTTTAGCATTAGATCAACTAGCGCAACAACTACAAACAACAGCTTACAATATTAACCAACAAGTGGAAAAAAAAAAAAACAATAACTAGTAAAAACACACATATACATATTCTAACATGGCCTACTGTATAATTAGCTTATTAAATCTATTCATAAATCGCTCTTCGCTACTTCTTGTTGAAGATTTCGGGCAAAACGTCGGGAATATTGGTTATTTCTCGAACCACATGGGTGCCTGCTGGTTTACGCGGAAGAGCGTCTTCAGGATCCACGTAGTGAATAGCAGTATGCCAACCTAGTTGTTTCGCAGCTTCAATGTTGATGAAACTATCGTCCACATAGAGAGCTTTGCTGGCATCAGTGGTTCCGGACTCTTTAAGAGCCTTTTCAAACATGTTCTCCATTGGCTTGCATAGAATAGGTCGACTGGTATAGTCGCAGTATGTGATGCCGTCGAACAAGTCGTCAATTCCTAGTAACTTGACCACTCTAAGACCATGTGTTTTGTAAGCATTGGTGAAAAGCCACATTGTCTTGACCTTGGTTCGATCAATGCTTTGAAGCATAGCGCGCAGTTCAGGATCGGGCTTCAAAATACTCTCAAGGGGGAGTGCGTCATCCACCAAGCTGTTGTACTCCATGGCATCAATCTGATGGAAGCGAACCAAACCTTCCAGCGCCAGACCGTAGTCTTTATAATACTGATGATGGAGGTACTCAGCAGACTCATCATCAAGATTGAGGTGTGTGACAAAGTATTGATGAATGAGCTTCTGCATAAGCTCGTGGATGGCGGATGATTTCTTGTACAAGCCTGAACTGTTGTTAGCACCCAACAGCAAGCCCTATTAAAGACTTACAATTGTCAATGTCGAAGAAAAATGTGTATCCATCGCCATCGAGAGGCTTGGCGCCTGGATATGTTATAGAATTATTTGCAGACGTCGTCATTATTTTGTGTTCAAAGGGCGGAATATTGAATCAGAGAGAGTTGTGGGAAAAAGGAAGAAATATATCAAGCCTTGTTGTCGAGTCATTAAATGCACACACATATTATTTGGGACGGCCGCGGCATCCGACAAAGAGGACTTTGGAGACAAATAAAAGTCTGGAAATTCTTTCACCCTGTTCTATCTCGGAAGCTACAGAGTGGTTTTCTCCAAGCCCAAGCTAGATTATGATTCAGAGTTTCCGAAACCCTCAAGCCACTTACAGTTAATGCTAGACCTAGTTATCATCCATTGAGATCGAGACGATTTGTTATGCGACAGAAAACGTTGAGGGCTAGGGCTTTTGTTCTATCAGGACTTTTTTCAACCCCAGATTGTTCAAAATCGTTCGCACCAACCTGTCTATATCTACTCTAATTTGATTTGATTTGATTTGATTATGGTGAAGTAGAAGCCTTCAGGCAATATGTTTTTCTCATGTAACCAAGAAGTTTCTAACCAAACTTACCACTAAATCTTCCAGTCACCTTACACACTCATGCTCATGATCTCCACTCAGAAACTGAGTAGTTATATTTTCGCGTTCAATCTAGTTGCTCACTGCTTCAAGCAGATCAATCTGGCAATGCAAATAAAACATGATGTGTATTTAAGATAATTCTAGTTTTTCAAAACAGTAGTTGAACACCCTTCCAATCCTGGCGCTTCCGCCGCTCCCAGTAGTTATCAGCACCCTTTTTCAACTTCCACAGGTTGCTTTTGTCATCTAGCTCGAAAAACACAGGTTTGTAAGACTCACCCAGGCTCTCCAATTCACTTCGGCGAACTCTCTGCTCCTGTTCCAATTCCAGCTTCTTTGCTTCAGCCGTATCGCAGTCGCCATTTTCATACATGCGCTGGTCAGGACGTAGACGTGTGTCTGTTGGAGCCATCAGCCCTCTCTCCACTTCTGTGATTTCGTTCAGCGTTGCCGCAAATTGAGTGAATCCAAATCTCTTGCCATGTCCATCAATAAGTGGACCAGTTTCCCAAATTGTCTTGTTGCTTGAAGGAGTAATCATTTCAATACTCGTAGTCCACTTCCCATCCAGTAAATAGCCTGCTTTTTCATGACCATCAGGAGAAATCACTTTTCCTTTTAGCTCTTCACTTCGACCAGAAAACATTCCACCGGCCTTGTACTCAATGACAGATCTCCATCCATTTGAACATGACACGGTAATACTGCCAACGGGTTCAGAATATTTCTCGCCTGCAATAATGTTTCTCAAAAACGTGGTTGGCTGCTTCCATTCATAAACTTCACCAGTGGATGTAATTGATAATCGAAGTGGCCCTTTATTGTTGAGCTCTACAGACTTGCCCCAAATTTGCTGCTGCGGACTGGGAGAATAGTGCAAAGTCCATCCAGCACTTTCTGCTTGCATGGCCATTACAGGAGGGCGATGACTCACTTTTTCAGTGATCAATCTCAAGCCTTGATCCTTGCGCACTAATTCAAAAGTCTCTCCAAGAAGTGGGTTGAAAGGTTTTCTTCCAGAGCGTTCCTTGACTTTAGCTGAGGAAATGAATACTGCAGCAAATGCTGCAATGTACATGATGCGCTCTGGAGACTTGTCAGGAAATGTCAAGGCAGTGTCAATAAGGCGAGTATGCTCAAACATTTCAGTAAATCGTTGCAAGATATTGAGAGGCTCGTTGGCTGTTACTGGCATAGCCACTGAAGACATGTCTTTGCCAACGTTCTTTCTAATGATTGTGAGGAAATTGGGCGGAGCGGCAACAGCCATTGGCACAGTTTTTCGGTGTTTGACATTATCGCTGAGAATCGACAAAGGATACAAATCCAATGCCTCTTCATCTGTCACCGGCTTTGGAACAACAGGAATTGGAAGACAAGAAGTTGAGCTCGGGAAAGCGCCAATTTCATCATCACTTGGAGAATCATCTTCAGCAATCAGCTCATCTTCAGAACCTGATTCATGACCCAAATAAACCACTCCATCGGGATTATCAAACTCTTCTGCATCAAAAAATTCTTCCGAAAACATGCTTGCCTCATCCATTGAGCCCCGTCTATTCGCACTAAAAAGTAGACCTTGAGATTTTTTAGACTCTTGCAACAGTAACTTGAAATCAGCAAGCACATCCTGCAATTCCTTTGATACCTGCTTCAGCACAACGTTGCTGGCACTAGAGACACAAGGTTCCTTTAAGTTTAGCTTAGATATGGTTTCCAGTGAAGCGTCAGAGAATGTTTGAGGTAAAAGAGGCGATAAGGGTAAAGGAGGAGGGACGTCAGTTGGCCCCAACTCTTGCGAGGAACTGTTAGAACTTGGTGATGGCAGCAATGTAACTGATTGACGAGATGATTTGCGTTTCCAAAAAGAAGCACGTCTTTGAGGGCCAGGACCATTCCCTTTGGAAGCAAGTGTGTCACTAGATGTGCTTCCTTCATTTTCTTTCTTTTCTAGTAGGCCAACTTCTTGACTTGCTTTAAAAGCAGTTGACTCCAACCTATTCACCAAAACTTCCATCCGTTCCCAAATGCTCAGTTTTTCCGGCAGATGCCGGTTTGTGGAGTCTTGAGTCATGGCGGACCCACCAGCAAGCATGGCAGAGAGTCTGGTAGCTACGGGGCCCGGTGCCATAGAACTAAGCAGATTATCGGAATAGTTCTGAGGACTGCTGTGGGCAATGGCTGATGCGCCCAAGCGAGCAACTTCTAAAGCTGCTACCCATGTTTTAAAATCGGTTGAGTTGAGAGGCTTGACATTCCACACCTCCATCCCAGAGTCAATATATATATCTCGAGTAGTTTCGCGGGCAGAGACCACACATAACTTAATAGGCATGGACCCTCGAAGAATAGAGGAATTCTGTGCTGTGAAATAATTGAGCGTGCCATACTTGTAATCCAGTGAAAAGTATCTTCGGGCATACCCCTGAAGCTTCTTTCTTCTCTTCTTCAGCATGACGCCGGTTAAATGTCGGCCATCGCTAAAGCAACTTGGTTGTAAACTTGCTGAATTGACTCCTTTGGTAGCCACCACTTCGCTCGTTGACCTTGGCTTGGTGGTTGAATTTGCTTCTTGGCTAACTGAATCCAACGAAGAGTTGTCGGCAGTAACCACTCTCTGGCTAAAATGGACGGTTTTTGAAGTATTTTTTGAAAAAGTATTGTCGAAAACAAGAGCGTAGGTTCCTCCTTTTCCCGCAGAAATTTCATAGGAGCCTCGTAGGAGCTCATCAGGATTGCATTTGCCGTGCCAATCCACTTTCTCAAGTCCGCTCTTTTGTAGTCTATCTTCAATTGGCTCAACATTCTTGGTGGTACTAAACCTGCGAGGAGCACTAGCTCCAGATAGATCAATTTCAGAAGAAGTATCTGGATTGCCACTTATTCGACGGAAAAATCCTAAATTACTATAATAATTAGCTCTGAGAATGTGATTCAGAAGAACCTTACATTGACTTTTTGATGGGTTTGACCTGCCAAGTAACTGAAGAATTCTCAGGAACCGTGACCCATTTGATCAAAAAGGATTTTGCCTGAATTTCTAATGTCTCCATAATTAATATCGCCCAGAAGATGACGCTTGAAATGATGAAGATGGGTCCTGGTAGTGAAAGTAGAAAGTTTGGTTGTGTTGTCCTGTTTCTTTATATCCCTTTTAGAAAATACGGCCAACTCTGCATTCACTTCAGCCATTCTGACCCAAGGATTATAAAACGTTCCCTCCATACTATCTCTTGTAACTACTTGATCACACCAACAATATTGAACCAAACCAAAGCTACAACTTATGCTTGAAAAATTTATGGAAACTGCTTAAACCCATGATTTGTATAAGCAAAGAGATATTTTGAGTCTGCGATGCACAACAGTCCTTGGCTTTGTATGCACAATGGCTTGGCTACCAAGATTTCATTGCAAGCTCAAGGAATACTTTTCCCTTCTACTCCACCGCTAAAAGTGGATCAATGGCACCAACAATTAACTTTATGAAAACGTCAATCAAGTGTTCATTAGAGCTATTAGTACAATATACATCAAAACAATATGTTCTATCGGCGTCGTCTACCAGATCCTTCCAGGTACGCTTTAATTCGCGAACGGTCTACTACCGAAATGAAATAAGGCCCTGGCGTCATTGTCCAGCTTACACTCCCTGACGAAAACTCCTTAGCCTCAACTGTGAGGAGATTCAGTGGTGACTCAACGTTATGATCGGATATGACATGGCCGGAAGGGACAAAAGACTTTAGAGAAACAATTTTGCATCCTTCCTTCAGGTCTAAAAACATGTCAATCAAATGGCTGTTAAGTTCTCCATCAAATGCATAGTTGTTAACAAGCACAACGTCAGCTTTGGACACAACCTTTTGGAGTTCATCGTTATGGACAAAGCTGGCTGATCTCAAGTGAATTTCTCCTAGTCTGATTCCATATAACTTTGCCCGCTCCTCCATTTCATGCTGTTGCGTTTCAGCTAAAGAAGACGCCACTTTCATAACCTCACATCCCCAACTTTCACACCCAACTTCAAGGGCTGCTTGCAAAACGCAGTTACCAACCCCAGATCCCAAATCAACAAAAACAGAGGTCGATGTCATGGATGTTTCATGAAAGAGCTTCGTCATGAATTCAGGCATCAACTCTCCATAGACGTTGTTGGAAAAAGCTTCATAATCTCTGAGCTCATGGGCCCTCGGGGATACCACTCGAGAATAGACTTGATTTAAGAGGGCTCGGGAAACAGCTAGAGGTAGTTGATTCATTTGACAGATATGTTCTTTGATTTCGCCATCTTCTCTAGCCTGTTTTATCAACGTGTTGTACTCCTGCACGCTAGCCAAAAATTTTTCTGGGTCGTCCTGTTTAATCGCTCGCCGGTACCGTCTCACAATGCAGTCTTCAAGAGAAGGATGCTTAATTTCGCTAGTATATTTCGCCGGGAGGAGGTTTTGAGCGACGAGTGTCATGACTAGCTCAGTCTCCAATACTGGATCATACTCCTCCACAGATTTTGGCTTGAAGGCAAGATATCTTTGCAAGTTAGAGCAGGATGTAACTGGATGAAGAGCACTTACTTTTCCGTCTGTTCAGAGCAAGGCATAGCTAACTCGAATTGTAAATGAGGTTCGCTTGTGAAGCCTTTGGACAAGTTAGTTGGACGAAATAGTGACAACATGGGGTTTTATACTAACATGGTTTATATTCGGCATGTTGAACTAACGATTTTGACTCAATAATATCAGCCTTACCACTGGGTTGACAAAACAGATCGCGATTGTCGACTATTGGCGGCGTATGAGATGCAGGTTTCTTATTGAAATAAGTAGCCCAAGAGGAATCGTCATGGTCTGGTAGTTCCAGCGATCTAGAGCGCTCTAAATTGTGGCTGCTCTTTCGTTTAGCAGGCGATGTTAGGCCGGAAGCAGTTCCGTTAGACTTTTTTCGGGATTTCGTTGTACGAACGCCATCGTTCAAGTCCAAAGGAAAGTCGCGTTTTGGTGTGCTTGATCCAGATCGAGAATGTGGTGAACTTTTAGATGTGCTGGAAGCAACAGGAACTTTGACCTTTGTTATTTTGATTTGTCCACCAGAAGCCGGCGTCGCTGGTGTCGCCTTCTTCCCTTGGCCAAGCTTTGCAAAAAACATTTGGAGGATGGAAACAGGATTCTGATATTGAAGCACAGAAACCGTGAAAGGCTCACTGACCTATAGGGCTAGGGTTAGACCTCAATATAGGCTATTAGTTCTATGAAATCTTATAGAGTTGCCGATTTTAATCAACAAAACATTGAATTGACCAGAAAGATTTGCATCTAGCTAGTGTAAACAGAAGTTTGGTGCATTTTCAGGGTCAAGATATATGCTCCTTCAATAATGGACCCAAAAAATTGCGGTCCCAAGAGCAGGTATTTGACCTTGGACAAGGAATCTCACCAACAGATGGCTCAAGTTGCATAAGTTGGAAGATTTCCCTTCAAACTGTGATCAGCAGACAGGTAGAAGAAAACACAGGTTATGAATCTGAGCCCTCTATATAGAACCCTATCTTGTATTTAGCAAAACTGAGCGAATAAAGTAGCAAAAGCTTATGATTTGCAATAATTAAGTTGATCTGGCCAAAACATGAGAAGGAAAATATGGAAGTAAGGTTAAATTTCATCTTTGTTATGAACAAACTGGCTAGATAATGACAGAAAAAACAATTATGGATAGTGATGTTTAAAGTGAGCAAAACGCTTGAAATTGTCATTAATTTGAAGAATGCTCTTGTATGTGTTTATTTTTCAACATCTGATTTCTCTATGGAAAACATATAAGAACTCACCTTTAGTATTATCCTGTATGATAGGGATTTTTTCTTAGCATCATTAGAAACTCTTCTCAAATAGCACAAGAAAGTGAAGCAAATTGGTTTCTTTTTTTTTTTTTCACTTTTTATATTAAACTACTGTAACAAAAATATCATGATCACTATGTTAACCTGCATTTTAGAAACTTTTTGAAGCAAAGTTTTAATCTGAACAAAAATCTCACAGGTCTAGTTATAAGCCCTAGATGTATTTTAGAAGCGCTATTAAAATTTCATTTCGCTTAATCGACAAGTCAGCTATCCTATTTAGAGAAGAATTGATTGCTATATTATAAATGTGGGGTTTGAAGACTTGTTAAAATACAATCAGAGAAAGAATCCAGGAAAAGAATTGGTATGTATAGCAATTTGTTGATATTTGCAGTGCTTTTCTCGGATTTAGCAAACAGTTCATGATAGTGAACGTTGTATAACAACCTATCGTCTTCATGCTCTTTTACAGCACTTGCCGAAATCTAGCCATCTAGCTATCCCAGCTTAGCAACGGCTACAAATTAGAGTAACCTAGCTTTAATAATAGTTTTACAAGGCATTGAAAGTTACCACTTTTAGGGACAAAGGACCTGTATCATTGCCCAAGAACAACCTATAGGCCTATATGGCATTATGCCCTTAATAGGAGTGCACCTGAAACTGAGAAATCTTCTAGAAACAAACAAACAAAACAAACAACCACCAACGCTTTCTTACCATTGGCAGAAAAGGAAGTAATCGGCCTAGCTATATCAGAATATAGAAATTTCATTTCAAAGTTGCTGATCTTTATTGTGATTGTCCATACAAAGAATCTCTTTGACTATGAGCAACGCCACACCACAACTGCCGTCGCTACCTTACAATACAGTTCCCTCAAACCTACCAGCCATGTTTATTATCATTTTGGCATCTTTCCCTCTGAACAGAGGAAAAGCGCCTCTTCTCAACGACTTCCAGCTCGAGCTCTCTTCACAGGCGTGTTAATGTGTTTGCAGATGTCAAATTTACCCTTACCCTATATGATACGCTATGCCAAATTCCACAACAAGGCACTGCTCATGTAACGCACTACTTCCATCCACTGACTGGGCCTTCTGCATTTTTTTTTTTCTTTTACATTATTTCCCTCCATATTTTCCTCCCTTCTCTTCCACTCCTTATCGTGAAAAACCCACTCAACTACACACAGTCCCTCCTTTGACATCACCGCGTTACTTCCATTAACTAGATCTTCATTTATATTCGCAAATCAATATTGGACAACGCGCCTTCATACCATTCTTTCTGCTTATTTTTCGACTGAACATCTCTCATCTAACCAGTCGTCAATATTTCATGAACGCCGGTACTCCTGCCGTCAAACAGCTCACGGCATCTCTAATATCGTCATCATAGCTTAACAGAAGTTGAAACTCTTTGAAAGGAGCACTGTTCCTTCATTCTTAACGCACTGGATACTTCACTGTGGGTGACGCTTCCGCATCCCCTATCACGTTTTGTTTCAGTCATTCTTTCTTTGAAAGAAAGCTCGTTCCGCTCTCCAATTTTTTGCATCTCTGGTTCCACTACATACCATGGCTAGTTTTCATCTTGAGTCCTCCCCAGCTATTATTTCTGATACTACGCATGCAATCCGGCTCGAACAGGGTTCACTGCTCAACACGCCACCACAATCGCATCCTGCCCTCTTGCTCAATAGCCGGAATCCGTCGTCAAGTGAAGAAACAAATAGCGAAGAAAATAGTAGTGAGCGCAATCCATCCAATCGATCCATGTCGTCAATAGCAACGTCGTTTGAATCAGTTGAAAATCACCCTGTTTCAAAATATTTTGAAGGTTCTTTGGACAATAGTTCTATTGCGCCCAACATCCATTTCAATGATAGGGTCAACACCACAACCCCGAGCAATGCTGCTGTTTCTCTCAAGCCCAATTTTCCGTTCCCTCGCACACTAGATCCCGTAAGCGCTCCTAACGATTCCTCCAACAACAGCATTTCTACCTCGAACGATAATCATCAATCCAAGTTTGTGCAACGTTCACCCAAGAGAGCTATTTCTGCATCATCATCTCTTTCTTCCATTTCTTCTCATAGACTCGTTGCAAAGCATTCTGCATCTTCATTATCTCGACACATAAACTTCTCGACCTATAGATCCCCCAGTCCGACCCCTTCACCGTCCGCTAAACCTATAGATACCCAGCCTGATCTGGCTGATTCCTCATTGCCTGGCTATGGTATTGCTATTGATCATCCTGTCTCAGTGGAGCAGAAATCTTCGAAACCCATATCTTCTTCAGATAGTGTTGACCCCCTCGCCACTGTACCTATGCAGGAACCTCAAGGATATAGCGGAATCCCTTCTCTTTCATCTTCGCAGCGGATAATACAACTCCCCCCTCCACTTAGCATGCGTGTAGCTGAACGCAATTCGACGTCCTCCCAGCGGTCCACTGGCTCCAAAACTTCTTTGTACATTGATGATGCTAGGTCTTCTAGCGTCCACCAGGTTAAACCACCTATAACCATTGTTCGTCGCCGCAGTCTTCCTCCTCAACAGTTAGCTTCTACTCAAAATTTGTTACCGGATGAGCGTACTGTTCTTTATCGCGAAAGAGTCATTACTATGCGTGAACTCAAGCGGCAAAAGCGAAAGGAATATGAAGAGGACGAGCGTGTATTGGTTGGAAACAAAGTTTCTGAAGGTCATGCAAACTATGCTGCTGCATATTACATGTTGACTGGTATTCGTGTCTCAGTTTCTCGCTGCAATGCCAAGGTGGATCGTGAACTCACCGATAGCGACTTTACTGCCCGTCATAAGCTTGCCTTTGATGTGAGAGGCAATGAACTTATACCTTCATCGAGATACGACTTCAAGTTTAAAGATTACTCTCCATGGGTCTTTCGTCATCTACGAGCTCTTTTCAAACTCGATCCTGCTGACTATCTCATGTCTCTTACATCCAAGTATATTGTGTCTGAGTTAAGTTCTCCGGGAAAATCTGGTTCATTTTTTTATTTTTCTCGAGACTATCGCTTCATTATCAAAACAATTCACCACTCTGAGCACAAAATGTTGCGCAAAATTTTGAAGGACTACTATAATCATGTCAAGAATAACCCAGATACTCTCATTTCACAGTTCTATGGTCTTCATCGGGTCAAATTACCTTTTGGGCGAAAGATTCATTTCATTGTGATGAACAATTTGTTTCCTCCTCATCATGACTTGCATCGCACCTACGATTTAAAGGGATCTACGCTTGGCCGCGAATACGTTCTCAAGTCTGGTGGTGCCCCTAAATTGAATCCCGTGCTGAAGGATCTCAACTGGAGTGTGAACAATGAATCTTTAAGCTTAGGGCCTATCAAGGCTCAGCTATTCATGTCTCAACTTGAGCGAGATGTTGCGCTTCTAAAACGGTTGAACATCATGGACTATTCGTTGTTAGTGGGTGTTTACGATAAAACGAAAAGTGATACATTGCGGCAGTCAGTTTACGTTTTTGACCCGTCTAAACCTGGCAACCACATGAACTCCGCAGATCTGCGCAAAGCCGTCAACTCCACTACTCCAACTGTGATGAGTACACTAGATATGTTTGCTGCTACATTTGGGCAACGGGATCTTGTTTTTTACAACGATGATGGAGGGTTTCAGGCCACAGATTGTGACAACCAGCCTTTGCCAGAGATCTACTACTTGGGAGTGATTGATTGTTTGACGCCATATACCTTTTTTAAACGTGTGGAAACGTTTTGGAAAGGCATGTCTAATGCTCGCATCACCATATCTGCCATACCTGCCTCTGAGTATGGTGACCGCTTTTTCGAGTTTATGAAGAATGCTATTTATTCGAGACAGAATAAGGAATCGAATAGTCGGGATGGAGTGCAAACCACCTTGAGCCAACTCTCACTGCCTCCATTGGTGACAAGCGCAACGGAAAATGGGTTATCTGTAGTTGTTGAAAGCACCTCACAGGAGACTTCTTCTGCTCTTCCAACTCAAGGTTCGAGTCATCCTGTTGCTTAAGTCTTAATAATGACTTACCTTGTTTCTTGTTTCTATCATTGTTTTAACAACTATTGCTAGTTGTTGATCTACTTATTTATTTGCTATCTACATTATTATTCATTATTTTTTTATAATAGTACACTTTGCTTTACTACTTTCACGGCTACTTGAACATTAACACGAATCATATTGGAAAAGCTGAGAGATCTGACTTACCATAGGAACACATTTCACTTGGGCAAATCCACTATGGAAGCTAATTCTGTATGTTATATTTGTGTGACTTGGTTGTAAACTACATGGGATTGAGACCATTGCTGATTCAGAATATTGCAAGTCCAAAAATCAAAGCCGGATATGTTTTGATGGAGATAGCACCAGTGTAGCTGATGACACGGCTATTAGGGATTCACCACTAAATTCAAATTAATTCTACACTTTGTCAAGTTTGTAATCGCATCAAGATTTCCGACTGTTCATGCATATCTTGATAGGTAAACACATGAGAAACTGAAATTAAACCAACAATCTAGAATGGCTTCTGGGCTAAACCAATCAATCAACTTGTTTTGATTAAAACATGCTCCTTCAAAGCTCTAAAGTAAACAAAACTTCAACTTGCAATTATTCGATACCTTCTGAACAAGATGATATTAAATTTCGATAACGTCATCATTCTACGAACCCCACGATAGTAAATTAGCGGATATAATAAACGGCTTTTTGAAAATCCATTAGAATTCGAACACAACGGTATTATCTGTTCTGGGTTTGACGTAGTGTGGCTGGAGTAAATATACTTTAGTATTATGATTGAATTAACCAATATTAAATGATATTGTTATCAATAGCCTCTTCTACTCAATATCCTACGCAAATATTCAATTCTTGAGAATTCCAACTAGGCAGGATTCATGGGATATTATAATCAAATGCTTCATCAACGTACTGCAACTCCATAGATGTTTGAATACTCCGCTTTTTGTACGCAAATCCATGATACCAACATGCTTATTAGCAATGTCCACGCTTATGGTTTTCACTAGTCCACCTTTCACTACTTTTAACTTTTATATAGGAGAAGACTATTCTATAAAAGGGAGACATGTTTCTAGTTTCATTACTCCATCCAACCAAAAATCGCAACACGATAATCAATTCAATCATGTCTGAAGAATGGAAAGTACTGGCTCAAAAGGGCCGCGACATTAGAGACAAGTCAATGGCGGAAGTAGAAAAGTTCTTTCCTGCCAATGGCTCCAAGCACTTGGATGCTTTGCCAGATCCTCTTCCCCTTAATGTGACTGGGCTCCCCAAAGAATATTTGAGTGCCCATGATTTTGAAATTGTTGAAACAGACCCAGTTGTTCTGCTCAAAGCCATTGCTTCTAAAAAGTATACTGCTCTTGAAGTAGCCTCCGCTTACATGCACGCCTCAGTTCTTGCCCAGCGAGTTCTTAACTGCGTCACTGAATTTTTGCCCGAAATGGCATTCAATACTGCAGTGTCTTTGGACAAATACCTTGAAGAACATGGAAAAACTGTGGGTCCCCTACATGGACTTCCCATCTCCATGAAGGACAAACTCGATTTTGCTGGCCGAGCCAATAACTTTGCTCTTACTGCGTTAGTCGACAATGTCGTGGAAAAAGATTGTGCCATCGTCGAAATACTCAGAGAGAAAGGTGCTGTGTATTATCAGAGAACTACCCAACCTCAATTCTTGAAGCATGTGGAGTGCGACAGCAATATTTATGGCTACACGCTTAATCCATTCAACACAACCTTGACATGTGGAGGTTCCTCGGGCGGTGAAGCAGCGTCTGCTGGATTTCATTCTTCATGCGTTGGTATTGGCACTGATAAGGGGGGATCTATTCGTGCTCCTGCAGGTATGCAAGGACTATACGGGTTCAAACCTACCAGTGGCAGACTTCCTATTGCAGATACTTTCAACCCATTAGGAGGTGACTCTATCAAATCTACTATTGGGCCCATTGGGCGGACTTTGGAGATCACCCAGCTCTTGACTAAGCTGATTGTTGACTCAAAGCCTTGGATCAAGCGCCGCGAACTGGCTGCTATACCTTGGAGTGTTGAGCCGTTGGAAGGAAAACAAACAATCAGAGTTGGAATCATGGAATCTGATGGACTTATCAACCCTCAGCCCCCAGTCAAGCGTGCAATTGAAGAGGTTAGATCCAAACTCGAGTCCATTGGCTCTATTGATAGCATTGAAATTGAGGTAGTGTCTTTCCAGCCTCATAAGCATGATGTTGCTGCCGGAATCTCTGCAAGACTATTTTTCGAAGATGGTGGAGAAACTGACCTTGAGCTTCTTGAGAAAGTTGGGGAGCCTCTTATGCCCCTGACCCAAATTATCTTCAGTGACAGAAACCCATTCAAACCCAAAAAGATGGAAGTTCGGGAGCTTTGGGCTTTGACCAAGAAGCAATTCCATTACTCGGAAGATTACAACCAGTACTGGATTAAATCAGGCATTGATGTTCTAGTTTGCCCTCTTCTTCCTGGTCCACCTCAGCCTCATAACACCAGTGTAAGCTTGGCCTACACTGCCCATTGGAGCTTTCTAGACTATCCTGGAATTTCTTTTCCAGTAACTTCTGTTGATCAAGAAAAGGATCTTCCCTACACTGATTACCAACCCAAGGGTTTGATAGATGAGTCGTATCTCAAGCGCTATAAACCAGAGGTCTACAAAGATGCCCCAGTGGCCCTGCAACTGGTCGCGCAAAGAAACGAAGATGAAAAACTTCTGGAGTGTATGGCCCTCATTGAAAAAGCTCTAAGAATTGAATAACTATATAATTTTGATATTAAATTGTATTCCTCCATCTCTATCAAAGATGTATTTTGAATTCAATCAACAAGTTTGCCATAGACATCAAATATTGATTAGAGTTGTGTTGAAGCTAATGCATATTTGTGTTTAGTAGCCAGTAACAGCCATGCTGGTAGTGACAGGCTTGGTCATAAGACCAGCTAAAGCCAGCTTCAGCGATCTGTAGCAATCGGGCTGGCAGTGACACACTAAGTCACAACACCAGTTTTATTAGATTTAGCGGGCTGTGGCAGTCGTGCTGGCAGTGATATATTAGTTCATACACCAGTTACTACCAGCTTTCACGACCGATAGCAGTCGCGATGTTAAGGAAACATTAGACCTCAAATCAGTTGAACCATCCTTTGCGATTTTTAACGGTGATGCTGGCTGTGCCAGCGTTCTGCATTTCACTCAAAGTTGAGACACAATTGGATGACCAATGCCACCAAGAGTGGATAAACGCTACTGAGCTCGGACTCACTGCTAGTGAGATATGCCCGTCCGTTGGCCCAGCAGACGGGTACCTCAGTCGCGCTAGTCGTCATATGTACCGTGGTAGCCTAATTTGGCTAACCGTATGACGATCCACAGAGATGTACCAATATCGATCTTTTTTGTCACCACTGAGATTGGTAGAGGAGCGTGAGACACAGGGCCTTCATACAAAGGAAGTAGGGTATGTCACACTTGTGGCCACTTTGAAATTTTCGAGTCTAGTTAAGAGTGTCCTATGATGTCATTTGCCCATTTCAGTAACTGGACACAATCGAACCAGTTAAGGCGCCCCTGTTCAGTTCGCCAATTAACCAAACCGATACTTTAGTACAAAACCCTTGATGTGCAACGTCTAACCCAAGTCAAGTCCCATCTCCCCCAAACATTGATTATCAACATCTTTGTTATTATATTTGGCTATTATAAAAGCTTTAGCAACTGTCAACAAAAAAAGTAGTGATTGTGGAGAAGAAATTGCGGGGAACATCAAGAGAGTACTTCACACTGTCACGACGAGACGTTATATAATATAACCATTCTATAATCAGCGTAAAACGTAATTCATTATATATATATATATATATATATATATATATATATATAGTTAAG